>VYZX01006253.1:8745-19394 GCA_013401335.1 Brachypteracias leptosomus
CTGGAAAAGCAAGTCCTATGGTGACACGTCACCCCAGAGAGAATCGAGTCAGACAACAGGACTCATTTCTGAAACAACCTCACAGGAGCCTGGTCGGAAGAGTACGGCATCGAGTGGGTGTATCACATCCCCTACCATGCACCAGCCTCCAGGAAAATTGAAAGGTAGAATAGACTGTTAAAAACTACATTGAAAGCAAAGGGAGGTGGGACAATTCAAACACTGGAACACCTTTCACAAACAAGTGCCAGGTACAAGGACGAAGAATCACGAGATGGAGAACGAAGTAATGACCACCACTGCGCAAGCACAAGGGACATTTTAATATTTTAATGAGTTCCAAGAAATGCCACCTTTCATGTTAATTATCCAGGGAATGGGAGGGATCTGAGGGTTTTAAATACTGGCTGAAAATGGTTCTTGGGGGGAGCACTTAGGAGGAATTATCCCCTGCTCACCCTCATGCCAATAAAGGAATGCTATTTCCAGAAACTTAAAACTTAGTTTTCTACTCTGGCCAACTTTTATGGCATTGCTTCAGTACTCTTGGGTGTAACCCACCTGGCCCCATAGACTTGTGTATGTGTATGTGAATCAGGTCACTATCAATTTCCTCTTTGATTAAGAAGGTCTCAACCCTGTTTTCCAGGGCCTAGGGATCCAGGGAGCTACTAGTCCTTCTACTAAAGCCTGAGGCAAAGAAGGCATTTGATATCTCAGCCTTTTCCTCACCTTTGATCACTATGTTTCCCCCTGCATCCAATAAAGATTCTTCCTAGTCCTCCTTTTGTTGTTAACATATTTATAGAAACATTTTTTACTGTCTTTAAAAGCAGTAGCCAGATTCAATTCTCTTTGGGCTTGGACCTCCCTAATTTTCTCCCTGCATAGCTTCACTACATATTTGTAGTACTCCTGAGTGGCCTGCCCCCTCTTCCAAAGGCCATACACTCTCCTTTTGTTCCTGCATTCCAGATAGAGCTCTCTATTCATCCATACCAGTCTTCTCTTCCGGCTCATCTTTCAGCCACGGGGACAGCCTGCTCCTATGCTTTTAAGACTTTCTTCTTGAAGTATGCCCAGCCTTCCTGGACTCCTTTACCAATTAGAACTACCTCTCAAGGGACTTTGTATGTCAGCCAAAGTCTGCCCTCTGGAAATCCAAGGTGGCAGTTCTACTGATGCTCCTTACTTCCCAAGGAACTGAAAACTCTATCATTTCATGGCCACTGTGACCTAGACAGCCTCCAAATGTAACTGTCCATATTAGTTTAAGTGTAAGCATGACTCACTGAAACAACTTCTTTTTCAGAACTTATTTGTGATATAATCAGTCAATGTGGTGTTAATAGCAAAATGTCTTAAAGTAAAACCAAAACCAAAACAAAATTCCAAAACATTCCAGTGTCAACTGTAAAGGTTGCAATAGGAACTTTGAAATCTGTCCCCTTGGAAAGATTCTGATTAAAATTGAGACAGTTTCACAAAATGATCATAGAAAAGTTTCTTTGGGGAAAAAAGTATTGCTTTGGTTAGCATTTTCTAGCTAGCTTTGAGAAGCATAATGTAAACCTATGACAGTAGTCTATTGAAAAGTATAGTCAGGTTTACTTCCAGTATTTGCCCTCTGCTAACTGGTTGTTAGTCTAGCAGACACAAACATTTTTACACTGGGCATCCCTTCCTGGTGTAATACTTTCTGAGAAGCATCTGAAGGAGCTGTAATTACAAGAAAAGTGTTTATGTAAGCAACTGCCAAATAATGAGGATAATGGGCTTGGTCTCTTGGTCATTCCTGGGCAAGCTTTGCATATTTTCATGAAGACTCTGATAGGTTCTATGCTGGGTACTCTAATGAGCTTTGCTTGAAGACAACCTCTTCCTTCAATTCAACAAATGCTGAATTTATTTGTAGTACATCAGTTTCAGCAAAGGAAATCAAGCAAGACCCACCTCAGAAAGTCCATTAAGCTGCTAATCAGAAGGGATTTGTGATCCATACACTATATATATTTATCTCCAGACATTCTTTCAAAGAACGCAGGGAGAGTCATAGATTTCTACAGTGCTGTTGTAGTCTTCTTTTGATAATGAAGTACCCACTTTCATATAACAATTCCAATTTAAAGATCATATCCAGACAGTGAGATCTGGTTTGAATTGCCTCTTCAACTTGAGGAGTTCAGACACACACTCTTGGCTTTTGTGATAATGCTCTGACAGTATTGCTGTGACTGACAAAATCTTTTGCTGAAACTGTCATCACACAGAAAGACCAAAGTCAAGGGGGATGTGCTCAAAAGCACCACAGAAGCAAATCAGTGTGTCCAAGACAATAATTTTTATTTGGGTACCTTCACTTTGCCTATAAGTTCCACATTAAGCAGCTTTTCTTGGATCTGATGCTAGCTTTGGTAACTTAGACTGAACATTTTATATGTCTGAGATGTAGCTTTCTTATATATGAAATACTCTGAGTACATTTTTGCCCCACTTCTGGCCCCATAAATACTCTTTCCTGCATTTATTAGAATGGAAATTTTATTCTACTGTAGTCTGTGGAGTGCACCAGACTCAAAAGTGATCATAGGAGGGAGATTTCAGCACCAACTTGTAAATGAGAGCATGCTTGCTGCTCAGTCTCATCATAAAGAACTGTGGTGGGTTTACCTTGGCTGGGTGCCAGGTGCCCACCCCTAGTCCCTCTATCACTCCCCCCCCCCAAACCTCCGTCAGCAAGGCAAGTGGAGAGAGAATAAAATGGAAAAGAAAAACCTGTGGGTTATGGTAAAAAGCAGTTTTAATAAACAGCAGAGAAAACAAGGCCGCGCGTGCGTGAAGCAAAAGCAAACAGAGCTGTTACTCTCTACTTCCCATTCGCAGGTGGTGTTGGGCCTGTCCTGGGAAGCAGGGCTCCAGAATGCGTAGCGGTTGCTCGGAGGACAAGTGTCTTCCTGACGAATGACCCCCCCGTCCTCCTTCCGCCCCCTCCCTTTATAGTTGAGCTGATGTCATATGGTATGGAATATCCTATTGGTCAGCTCAGGTTGGCTGTCTGGGTTGTATCCCCTCCCAGATCTTGCCCTCCCGTACCTTTGGTTCTGTGTGAGCACTGTTAGTCATAACACAGGTGTGTTATCAACACCCTCTGGCTCCCAGTACTGCAGCATGAGGGCTGTATGGTGAAAATCAGCTCAGCCAGACCCACTACAAGACCACAGAAGTGAATGCCATTTGACACTTTCAAAGTTTTTCTGATAAAAAATCATTATGCATTTAGGATAACCAAATAAAACCTTCATTGACTTCTTTTGCTATTGTCACATCCTGCCTACGAGGGAGAGGTGACTCAGATTTGATGATTCCCTTTGTTAGAATACAAGGCAAACAATGTCCATAAACAATCTTTATTGCACAACTGGGTTTGGTAGCAGATACTTAAATGACAGGGAGAACTGTGAGGGGAGCAGGGAGAAGAGGTGCAGCTAGCATGTTCACCTTAATGTTTATCTCCATATGCATGGGTGTGACCCATTATATGTGTTTCATGGTTAATGAGGCAAAGTTTGTATTTTGGTCACCTAAGGGGCCAGGACAGGGTTGCCCCATCTCCACAAGGCTCCTTCTCCCAGCCACAACTGGTATGGTTGCCTTGATAACCATTTCTCCCAAATGTTTGAGACAAAATAGCTGGTCATCCAGTTCCTTAAAATTATCAAGCTTGATAATGCTGCAGTTGCACAAGACAAAGTGTTCTTGGAATGGGTTTTTAAAGTCCAAAGTTAATTAAAAAAACCCCAGACTATGCTGAAGATTCACATTGTATTTCACCCAGTTCATGCCTTCCACCAAATTGAAAATCTCTTGTGAGTTAAACACACACTGAATTACAACGAAGGTAAGTGTCACATTCCTTTATCAATGGATAACCCTGCAGTTCGAGATAAGGAGAATTTAATACAGCAATGCAAAAGCAACAGTCAGAACAACAACAGCAGCAACAACAGCTGTGATAACAATGTACAAAATAAGAGATATAAAGCATACAGACCATGAGGATACAGATACAGATGATACAGATACAGATACAGATATAGATATAGAGTGAGGCAACATGGCACTGCCCGCCTGTGCCCCTGTATACTGGACGTGACATCAGTATGGTGTTGAATAGCAGCTCCTGGTGAAAATCAACCTATCCTGGCCGAACCTCTCAAGTTGAAGAACCACAAGATGGGGGTCAAGGGGACAGAATCCCTCCCACTGTAGGTGAAGACAAGGTTTGTGACCACCTGAGGAACCTGAACAGACATAAGTCTATGGGACCTGACGAGATGCATGCCAGAGTCCTGAGTGAGTTGGCTGATGTAGCTGCCAGGACACTCTCCACGATATTTGGGAAGTCTTGGAAGTCAGGTGAAGTCCCTAGTGACTAGAAGAAAGCAAACAGAAGCACAAGCAGATGGAAAAAACCACCACAATGATACATAGTGATGTTAAATATATTACAGATTGGATGGTTCACAAACAAGGGACAATGTAATATCTATGAAGCATGTACAAATGAGTTAGAAAACCATTTTTAAATTATTTTTATACTGCAGATTAATGAGTACACATAAGGAATAATATAGCTCTGTATTTCTGAATTCAATTTCAAGATCAGGAAAGAAGAGAAAATAATTGTTAGCAAACTAACAGAGGACCTTCACCTAGCACTGAGGTCAACTAGCATGGAACAACCTATGTCTGCCCTATTAAAATTGTCCCTAAAAAGATGTCATAGCTGTCTGTTAGAAATGATCTCCTGTCTCACACTAACTTCTAACACAAACACAGAAAGGCAGGGGAAATCCCTAGCTGACACAGATCCTAAATAAATAAATAATGGCAGGGATTTTTCTAACAGTTTAATAGTAGACAGATTGAATTCCATTGCCTGGGAGCTTTCCCTATCACTATTGAACATACTAGTATAGACATAGCTGTAATGTCTTGGTTATCTTCATCACTGCTACATTTTCCTAAGCAGATCTGCCTGCTTTGGAGAGGATACAGTGGCTAGTTTTATGCTTTAAAAATTGTAATGCATTACTATTTCTTCACATCAGCCAGACCATTAAATATTCACCCAGCAACATCTAAGATAGATTTATTCTCTGAAGATAAATAATGCTTTCAGTTCCTTTATTATATTCTTCAAGGTCTGAAAGACTGATTCTTTCTATTATGCTTTGCAGAGGTAGAGGAGATTACAGACAGTCTACGAAATGCTTTTGCAGCAATATTCCAGAATAGAGAAGGGTAGCTGTCACTGATGTTTTTTATCTCTGTAAGTAGTTCAAACGAATTTTCTAAACAAATTATGAAATAGAGGTCGTTTTTGTCCCCCAGAACTTCTCTCTCCAGAGATGGAACTTTTAACAGAAGCAGCTGGAACTATAGCACTATGGGGAGCGAAAACACTGCCAGTATCAGCATAAAACCTGCCGGCATTCTAAGAGTTTTCTAGAAGTACTTGTCAGAAGAAAAGACTCCAGAGACTGCAAAAGGATGACAGAAGGGAAAGGTAGTAGAGAGTTTATTGCTGCTGATGTTAGCCTTTGGAGTGAAAGCAGCACTTGAGTATACTTAAAAATAGAATATCTGCATTGCACGTTGGCTAGTTGTATAGGTTATCCAAAGGGGTTTGAAACCTACTCCTTAAGTACCAGAAGCAATGATAAACTGTAACAGCTGGAGATAGGCAGAACAAAGTAGCCAAGTAGCTGGAAGGCTGCTGAAAAATGTGCTAGTCTGTTTAAATCTACTTTGAACTTCTGTGTATGATGCTGAAGCCCAGACTCAAGTCTGCACTGCATACATGCAATGTTCAGGTTTTTATCTCAACTAATTGCCTGCTCATAAGAAGACAGGTAGAGTCCTTAGTTATAACAACAATTTTATAGTACCCAAAAGCCCTTCTCTGCTTTTGGCATATGAGAGTTACCTTGGTCAAGCTGTAATTTGAAAGGGAATGCTGTAACTGATTATCTTCTGCTTGCCATGGATACCAGATGTGTTCACATTTCTTAGGAAATAACAGTGAGTGGCTTTAAGAAATAGGTGAAATGATTTGTTTTTGTGTTCGTGTCAAGTTAAAGTGAACTTACTGCACATAAAATAATCTCCTCTATAGAATAATTTTAGCTACAACCCATGTATCATGAAATAGTGGAAAAGAAGTTGGGAGTGGGGAAGGTTAGTTCTTTTTTTAACAAACATTTGGGGAATTTTGTTTTAGTTTTACATAATCTTGTTGTTAAATGAAATGGATATTTTATGTATTGCATAAATATCTGTCCTATGGGAAAGCTTCATCTGAATACCAGGAGGGAAGCAAATTGATCTATGGGAACAGACATAGTAATTCATGGGCTATGTCAGGGTTTATGTCAAGTAAAAGCAGTTCCTAACAGATGAAAAGAGAAAGCCTGTCTTAAAATGAAAATGTGTGATCCTAACCCCTATCTAATAGATTTTTATTCACAACCTGAAGTCAAGATCTTCCAACAATCAGAAGAGAAGCTGAATAGTTCTAAACCTTGTTCATTGACTTCCAGGCAGTTGTGACATAGTAATCTGTTCAAGAAAACCACCAAATAACTCAGTCATTAAATACTGAATCAGAATGCCAAGAGTAAACTAGTTTTTGTTTCACCATCCTTTATCTGTACTTCATTCAACAATATTTCATAACCTCTAGCTTTAAAAAGAGTTCTTACAATCATTCTGAAACAATTGAAACAGGCCACATTTTGTGTTGGGCTTTTATTCAGTAGCCATATCCACCATCTGTCATAAATGCAGTACTGAGCAGGCCAAGACTATGCAAAAACTGATTTTCAATACCTATCTAAGAAAAAAGACAGAACAGAAAAATAATTATAACCTGTCACTGAATAAAAAACAACTCATCCATGTTAAAACCCAGATTTGAGTGGGATATAGAAAAGGTATCAATGTGAGATGTGACGATTATAGAATAACAATAACTGGAACTTAACCTGAGTATCACTTGACAAAGAGTCTAAAAATGTAAAGAAATTACACTACAGTATAAGTTTAGTTACATAACATGTAGCTTTTAGGCTAAATGAAACATATGCTTGATACCTGTGCATTCCTTCAATACAAATAGTAAAATGAATCCTTTGTGCACTTCCTGTATTTTTTAGAGCAAATATCAGACTATAACTCTTTTGTATGTAATAAAAGCAGAACACATGCTTGATTTTATGAGCTTTTAGAAATTAAGGGATGTAGGAAAATATTCCTAAGTGCTTTTGTCTTACTTACTCTGTAAGTCTCTTGACTTTAGAATGCCCCTTCTTTATTTTTTTTCTTTTAAAGGTTTTAATTTTATCTTTGACATTACTCATCTATAAAATGACAAATCTTGGTCTTTTGTCATACAGGAATTAGGAATTTATGCACTGAAAGTTCAGTCTTAATTAGTTCTATTTTGGCTGTGGTTATCCTGTGAACTAACTTAAGCTCCTCTTCATGATTGCTACCACCACTATGCAGATATCCAAGTGCTAAATCTCACATAACCAAAGTCTGCTTGGGTTTAGTTGCATCAGTGGTACTCTAGATGAAAACTCTAGTGACAGTAGAAAAAGCAGAAAGTAAATGACCAGGTCATCACAGCATTTCTCCGCAGCTGCTCAGCAGCCTCAAGCTCCTGGGAAGCTGATTTAAATTTACATCTCAAAGGATTTAAAACAATGAAAGAAAACAGTTAAAATCTTAGCAAAAATGGTTCTAAATCAAGTATACTTGAGAGATAAAGCATTTTTTCTTTTGAGAACCAACATATTGATGTATTGATATATCTACAGCTCTGTCCCCTCCTGACATGCCATAGAGAAAGACTACAGTACCACTGTGTGGAATAAAACTAACCTGCTTGCCAGCCCTCTGGGACTTATGTGGTAATTCTCATTTCACCCTGTCCCTTCATATTTCTGCAGGAACTGTCCCATTTGAGCTGTCAAAAATGGCCAGCCAAAAGAGTTTCCAGTTACCTGTAGCTGTGCAGTCCTCAATCGGGCAACTAAAGCCACTGGTCCAGGAAGCCTTATTGGGTAGTAACATTCGTAGTAATAGAATATTTTTCTTGGATACGTGGCTGTCTTTATTGAGAATGACTATTTAATCAGCAGAAGTGTCCTGGATTTGGTGAGGATGTGGTTAATTTTCAGCAGAAGTTGGGAGGGGGCCGTAGCCAGCATAGACAATTGAACCAGCCACTGGGTTATTCAATACCACATTGATGTCTTGCCACTTATGTAAAGGTGGGGGGACGCGCTGGGCAAAGAGCCACTCTGGCTGGGCAGTCTGGATCAGCTCAGGGCAGTGCTGTTCCTTTGGGTTTGTTCTATGTAGCTCATTTTTTGTATTGTTTCATTACTGTTACTGTTGTTGTTACTTCTCTTTTTGCGTTGTTGTATTAAATTCTCCTTATCTCAGCCCACGGGGTTTTGTATTTTTCTTCCTCTTCTCCTTCCCATTCTGGGGGTGGGGTGCAGTGTGTGAGTGGCCACATGGTGCTCAGCTCTCGTCTGGGTCTAAACCACAACAAAAGGACAAAAAATCTCAACAAAATCATAGTATGAGATGGCAAAGTTGATGCCATTTTAATTTAGATACTATTTGTGATAGAAAAATAACTTTATGTTATAATATAAATCAATGACTAACAAGGGGGAATTTTTTGCTGCATAGTAGTGGATGGACATACTCACTCTAAATTCTCTTTGACTTAAATTGCTTTTAGAAAGCTCATCTATTTCTGAGACCAGGACACTCAATTTCCAGCTCTGCAGTGTGGCATTTTAATCACCACAGATGCATTGGGCTGTGATTTGATTTATGACCCCTGTAGCTTTAATTGCTGAAAGTCCTCAACTACACCAGGATACCATGATTTGTTTAGCATTTTGCTTTTGAATAAGATTCCAGGATAACTTATTCCAAAAAGATGCACAAGTTGCTGCTGAAAACTACATCAAACTTGGAAATACTTTACCAATGTTGGACATTAATACAGCTGTGCTGGTAAAGAAAGTTTGGAATGCTCACCTCGACCTGAACTTTTCACCATCTCTCTGGAAAAATGTGGTGGTCTAAGAAGTACTTTTATCCCATAAACTCTGACTTAGAAGGCTTATGGGTCCAGTTTAATGGCAAGCAGTATTAAATTAAACCCATCAATGTTGCAGTTTCATTATGTAACAATTAATTTGCCACATCATTTCAAGCTGATTCCATTTCCTCCTGAAAATTTGCACTGTATTGTTCCTTTTTAGGGGAGATGGGGGAAGAAGAGGAAAAAAAACCTGTATTGAGAACCTGTGTTAGGTAATGGAAGCTGAGGTGATTAATTCCTACATACATATGAATTTCATAGTTAGTGATATAGTTTTGAAATACTGATATTCTTACAGTTCTGCAAAAAATATCTCCTTTTAGAGAAAAAAAAAGTCTACAATGGAGCTAAATGCTTATTTTTTCAATTTTTACATCTACTGAGTCTGAACAAAATAGACAAAAATGCTAGACAGTCTGAAAATCACTTGACGTTTTTCTTTGCCTTTCTATTCTTTTTTATTAAAGAAAGAAATAAATATCTGGGAAAGGTATCAGTCAGCCTGAGAAGTCTACTTTCTCACAGAGAAAGGAAAATTGCAGCCTAGGGCTTCAACTAATAAACCTCATGTTTCCAACTGTCAACATTTACTTCTGTACCAAAAAGGGTTTCTACGAATATAATACTAACCTGGTGGGTGGGCAATGCAGGGGCTTGTAGTAAACCTATTTACTGGAAAATTCAGTAGTTTGGTTATGACAAAATTAATCTGCTAAACATGCAAACAATACCCCCAACACAGGAGTCACAGAATATGTGAGATGAGTCCAGTCATCTCTTTGGATTACTTTCTGGCAGTGGCCAGCCTTGTAGAGCAAAATACAGGATGCTCGTGGAGTAGTCTTTGAAATTAATGGAAACTTTATTTTTATGACAGTTGTTTCCAGTTATCTAATGATTTCTTTACCTTCTATATGAAAATGCTTGTTATTTTTCCTATTTAACATGACTTTTGATGTTCAAATTATCTTATAGATATCTACTTCTTGTTTTACTCTAGCTATCTTGTGGGAACTGAATTAGAATCATAGAATTGTCAGGGTTGGAAGGGACCTTAAAGATCATCTAGTTCCAACTCCCCTGCCCTGGGCAGGGACACCTCCCACTAGATCAGGTTACTCAGAGCCCCATCCAGCCTGGCCTTAAAAATTTCCAGGGATGGGACTTCCACCACCACTCTGGGCAACCTGTGCTAGTGCCTCACCACCCTCATGCTGAAAAACTTCTTCCTAATGTCTAATCTGAATCTACCCACCTCTAGTTTTGAGCCATTCCCCCTAGTCCTACCACTACCCAACATCCTAAAAAGTTCCTCACCAGCTTTCTTGTGGGCCCCCTTAAGATACTGGAAGGCCACGAGAAGGTCTCCTCAGAGCCTTCTCTTCTCCAGACTGAACAACCCCAACTCTCTCAGTCTATCCTTGTAGGAGAGGTGCTCCAGCCCTCTGATCATCCT
>VYZX01006253.1:21062-31711 GCA_013401335.1 Brachypteracias leptosomus
GCAATTGGTCTTGTTAAACTTCATGAGGCCTCGCCTCTCCAGCCTGTCAAAGTCCCTCTGGATGGCATCCCTTCCCTCCAGCATGTTGACCACACCACACAGCTTGATGTCATCCACAAACTTGCTGAGGGTGCACTCAATGCCACTGTCCCTGTTGTCGATGAAGATGTTAAACAAGACTGGTCCCAGTACTGATCCCTGAGGGACTCCACTTGTCACTGGCCTCCGCTTGGACATGGACCCATTGACAGCCACTCTTTGAATGTGGTCATCAAGGCAGTCCTTTATCCACTGAGTTGTCCATCCATCGAACCCATATTTTACCAGCTTGGAGACCAGGATGTCATGCGGAACAGTGTGAAGACTGTCAGCCTGTGAATTGGTGAAATGAAATAATTATGCATTAGAAAAGGAAGCATTTATTTGCATAATATTTAAGCTTCCACTCTTTCATTAGGTGTTCTTTCTACCTGCATTCTGTGGAAATGAAAGTGGAAATTGCTGAATTAGCTACTCTGTATTGCTCATTTTTTTCAGATGACTTTCACACTTATATACATTTATATGGCTGCCTATATGTATATATTTGTCCCTTTGAAGCTGATGATAATGAGAAGGAAAGGAAAAAGGATACATTACCTCATATTTATGTTAGTGTAAGACTATACAAACAAGCAGTTAAGACTGAGAAAAGACATCCCATAGGTTCATAGTGCACCTTCTTTTCTATTGTTTTCTCTTTTGTTCCATCTCTGAAGTAAAACATTTTTAGTGCCATCATACTTAAGAAGTACAATAAGTAGGTCTAAAAAGTATATTTTGATTAAAAAAAAAAGTGAAATCCCTTTTTAAGGCCAAAAGTACTGTACAAAATGATCACTAAAGTGTTTTTTAAAAGTTGATGAGACACTTGGACTTATTATTGTGATTTTACTACAAAATCATTTGAAGCATGATATAGTCTTATAGAGCCACTACTAATTTATAGTGACAGCAGTGAGTGTAGCCTGCATTACCCCACTCATAGTGAATTACCTCCTGCCACAATGCCTCCTTCTATACCTGGAGGACCTAATGTGCCCTAGTCCCCGTGCTGCTTAAATCACAGCAACTTAATCATACAGTCAGTCCATTAAGCATCTAAAGCCTTTTGAAAACTTGTCCATAAGTGGCAATAAAATATAAATCAGTTCAGCTATATCAATGGGACTGCTCGTTTGAGCAGTTGTTTGCAGATTAGTAACTGTGTTATAGTTGTTACCAAATTCTACGCTATTCCATGCCTTAAGCCTTGCCCAGACTGTCTAAATATATACACACTTATAAATATTGTACAAAATTAAGTAGAAGCCTGAATGTATAGTGGTTGGCAAGTATTCTTTTAAAAATCTGCCAATTTTCATTCTTACTTATTCTAATCATGTTTCTCAGGCTGGGAAACTAAGTAAAGAATTACAAATAAACTAGTTCGAACTTGATATTCCTTACTGTGGTGCATCAACCTTGGCTGGCTGCCAGACTCCCATGCAGCTGCTCTCTCATTCCCTCTTCTCAACAGTAGGGGCAAAGAAAATAAGATGGAAAAATGCTCATGCGTCAATATAGAGACAGGGAGATCACTTACCAATTGCCATCATGGATAAAACAGACTCAATTTATGAATAATAATGTATTACCAGGTCAGATAGATTGGGATGGTGAGGAACAAAGACAAAAACTAAAGCACCTTCCCTCCAACTCTCCCACTTTTTCCCGAAGTTAACTTCTTCATTCTGGTCTCCTCTATCAAGCAGTACAGTGGAGTGAGGAATGGGGGTTATGATTAGTCCACAATAATTCTTCCCTGCTGGTCCTTCCTCCTTACACTTTTCCTCTATTCCAGGGTGGGTCCTCTCCATGAGCTGCACTTTATTTCAGGGAATATCCACCTGCTGCTCCAATGTGGCCCTCTATAGGCTGCAGTGTGGGTATCTGCTCCAATGTGGCACTCCATGGGCTGCAGTGGGACAAATTGCTTCACCATTATCTTCAGCAAGGACCACTGGGGGATCTCTGTTCTAGTTCCTGGAACAGCTCCTACCCCTCCTTCTTCACTAACCCTGGTGACTGCAGGGCTGTTGCTCATACTGTTTTCCCTCACTCCTTTCTCTGCTGTGCAGTGCTTTGCCCTTTATTTAATATATTTTCACAGAGACACCATCATCCTGGCTGAGGGTCTCACCTGTACCCTGTAATAAGTCTGTTGGAGAAAGTTTGACCAGTTGTCTCTGGCACTGGACAGCCTCAGTTTCTCCTCAAAGGCCACCCCTGCAGCCCTCCACTGCCAAATACATGCATCTAATTATACTAGGCAGTAGGAATGGAAATTGGTGAAAATCTGTAGCAAGAGAGATAATAATGATGGATCCTCTTGGTGTTGTTGACAACTACTACAATAAAACAGGCTAAATGCACAAACTTTCTGCTTCTAGAAAAGGTTTTAGTTATAGTACCTCTTTCAGTCTCTATGTCTAAGTAGCAAATGATAAGTACTAACCACAGAAATGTCTCTCCCCTTGTGAGATCATACATAACCTTTATCTCTAGATTTTTTAGCACTGTTCATGGTAATATATCAGTGGAAATATGTAAGTGACAGTCACTCCTCCTTTTACCACACTGGAGCTTCCTAAATTTCATGTGGTTTCCAAAGTTTATTATTAGATGTGCTGGAAACAAACAGATCATGTACTTGAAGAAGTTCGCAGCTCAGCTTCCAAAAATTGGGGTATAGTTCTAAACTGCCCCTTATGTCATGTTACACTGCTGAAGACCTGAGAAGTTTCTCTTAAAAATTCTTCTGCAGAAAGAAAAAATTAAAAAAAGAAGAAAATAACGGGGGGAAATGTGATGGAAATAGGTTGCCCCTAGGATTCATAACTGCATAGCATTCTGTAAAGCAGTTTAGTTTTCTTGTCTCAAAAGTGAAAATTCTATATTTTGCTATTGAGAATTACCATTCACTGGTTGATATACAAATGTCTAAGTCATTCCTGCACATATGAATATGAACACATACCTTACTGATGAGATACAAATAAATGGTGCTCAAAAAGATGTAATTTCCAGAGTATGAAGAAGAATAAATCATCCTGTACATCGTTCCTTCTTCCTATACCACCTCAATATTTATTACTTCCAATATTACAGTGTGAACTGTGCTAAATGTCATTGAAAGGGAAGCTATATCACCATCTAACAAAAAGGCATCTATAATATTTTCCAGTCAAAATAAAAGCAAATTAATTTCTATACACAACTAAGTATTGGTATAAATGATACAAGAAGAATAATGCTTTTACTACTTATAAAGAAGAAATAATGAATTCAAAACAATTTGAGTGATTATTTATCATTTATTTTGGCATATGTTGCCATCTCAAGAGTACCCTACCAACTGCTATCAATATAGTTTGACCAGTTTGTGTGAAGCTAGATTTCTTTGGTTCTAATTTTCATCTTAAAACAGCATTGTCATTGTCTTTCATATTTCACTGAATGAAAGTGTTTAATCCATTGACAAAAGTATAATCCACTCTCTTGATGCCATTGCTACAGAGCAGACATTATTACACATCTTTGGTGTGACTTGAGAAAAGATATTCGTTAGAGTCACTTGTCACTGTAATGCACTGGATGCTGAATGAGACAATGGAGAAAAACATAAAGAATAGAGATAATAGTAAAGCACCATCACAAACATATTATAGCAGTCAAGAAATGAAGACAAGCATGCAGCAGAGTCTGGCAATACTACAGTGACGTGCTCAGCTCTACCTCTCTCTTCTGGGCACATGAAAAGTTCCAGTATAAGTCATCTTGCAAAGTTTAGTTTGAATAGTGCACAACTCTTACCACCGCAAGACAGAAACCTATGCATAGAAAAGAATTGCTGGGAAAGGAAAAGAAGAAAGAAGCTCAGATTACAGAGTTTGTTCAGCATCACTTATTGTTATGATTTATTAGCTTAGCATCATAAAGAAGCTCCTTTTGAATTATTTCCTATCAATATCTAATTCATGAGAATGCTGAAACTTATAATTTATTCTGATAAGGAAAAGTTATATTATATCTTCAGACGCTAAGATGGCTTTGTTATCAATAACCACAATTACTCAAAGCACATAGAACAATCTGAGTGCTAACTTGCTAGTTAAAGCAGTTCAAATAACGGAGAGTTTTGTCCAAATCCTTGGCTTTTCTTTCCAGTCAGGCATGGGATGCTTATTTAGACATCCATTTGGTTTAAACAGAAAGATGCATTTATGTAAAATATGTATTCAGCTGACCAGTTAATTACTCAGGTCCTGCAAAAGAAACCAAGAAATGCAACTAAGTATTAGAAGAGAATATGAGTTCATTGTATCTCCACATAAGACTCAAAGTCAGACTGCATCTGTCATTACCAAATAATAGAGACAAGAAAATACTTGAGATAAGGAATGTTTCCAGAAATTGGATTTGTTATTCCCACAGTATAAGAGTGTGATTGCATATTTGGCTATGATTACATATTTAGGGGCAGTATCTGGCTTTGGTTAGAGTATTCCCTTAGCTCATTAGCAGGGCTTTTTCTGTTCAGAATGAGGTACCCATTGTCTGAGTATCTTTGCATCTGCATAACAACATCCACTGAGAAAAGCCAGGGAACTAGTGCTTTTGTCTTGGTTTTGGCTGGGGTAGAGTTAATTTTCTTCCTAGTAACTAGTATAGTGCTGTGTTTTAGATTTATTATGAGAATAATGTTGATAGCACACTGATGTTTTAGTTGTTGATAAGTGGTGGTTATGCTAAGTCAAGGATTTCCTAGTTTTTCATGCCCTGCAGGTGAGAAGGCTGGAAGGGCACAAGAAGTTGGGAGGGGATGCAGCCAGGACAGCTGACCTGAACTGGCTAATGGAGTACTCCATACCATATGACAACATGCTTATTGTATAAATTGGAGGGAGTTGGCTAGGAGGCGCCAATCACTGCTGCGGGACTGGCTGAGCAGATGGTAAGCAATTACATCACTAGTCATTCTTAGATTTTGTTTCTTTTTTGTTGTTGTCTTCCTTTTCATTATTGGTATTACTATTATTATATTTTATTTCAATGATTAAACCATTCTTATTTCAACCCATGAGTTTTTCTATTTTTTTCCTGATTCTCCTCTCCATCCCACCAGATGGGGGAGGGGCAGGGGGAGATGTGAGCAAGCAGTTGCATGGGTGGTGCTTAGTTGCTGTCTGGGGTTAAACCACAACACTCTTGAAAGCCACTGGTCTGCATCTGAAGCTCACACTGAGAAGTGGCAACGTCACTGACGTCTCTGTAACTGAGTGAGCCTCTTCTGCATTCAGCTCCATTGGAGTGGTATGCAGAGCTCAAAAGACTGTAAAGTAATCTTGCTGATCACATAGAATGTCTATAGCTATGCAATGAAAATTAAGACAAATTACACATTATAGGCATAATTTGCTAAGCAGAATAACTGCACGAGTATTTTCCTCGTGATGTAGTATTGGTCACCATCCTTGGCTTTCCTTAGTTACCACAAAGAAAAGTCTTTGGGGTTTGGAGGGTGGAGAAGCTAGTATGTCCATACCCTGAGCATCTGCACAATGATTAGTGTTATTAATAAAATATTTAAGACTTCTCCATATCAAAATACTACAAAACTGTAGTTTCCAACAGCACCAACCTGTCTATAGGAGCAGCTGTACTGTCGGGAGAAAATGCAAAGTACTTGCTCCTCAATGTATTGTAGTACCCAAACATGCATTTTGACATCCTGATCTGAAGAACAGGCAGGCAATTAGTTCTTCAACAATTTCCACACATCAGCTGAAAATGCACTATTCTTCCTCTCCTTTTCCTTAAGATTCAAAATACCCAAAAATAGAATTGGTACCTCAGTTTCAAGTTCTTGTTTGCTAACAATTACTTCTGAGACTTCCAACAACAGAATGAAGGAATGTTCTTTGCTGTATTGTTTGTATATTTTTTCACTGCAGGCTATTTCAGGAACTATCATTATGCATGAGCAAAATCCTGCTATTTCATCCTAAAGACTGTGTGCTCTGAACAGTGATTGTATGGTATATTTTTCTGTCCCAACAGGCAATGTAATATACTAAATGCAATCTGAAGACTATGCATTGCTTTTGCGATTGATATTTACTCACAGAGTTCTTAAATGTATCTATCATCCATGCTTAAAATAAATGCATAAAATGTATAATATAAAACAAGGAATATATGATACACCTGCCACTAGAACTGGTTGAGACAAGATTAAGTAAATATAAGCTATTATTATTACTGCTTTCTTGGATGCTTTAAGCAAAAGATCTATGAAACTATTGCAGTAGTCCATTGTGAAATCACAATGGAATCTGTGAGCAATGCACAAAGCAAAATGCGTAGAAACATCTACCGCTGTAAACATTTTGTTTGAAATTGCAACACAGCATGAACCAGGCTTACAAAAACCTGGTGATGTACGAAAAAGAACCTCGAAGAAAACCCCTAAAATCCAAATTTTAGAAATTGTTTGGTGTGTCTTTTTGATAACACAAAGTAATAAATATAAAATCTAGTGCACAATGAAACTATATAATCTATTTTTAGTGAGCCTGAGACCATACAAGTACTTAAATGATACATTCTGTTCTCGGCTTGTTTTAATGACTACTTGACTTTTCAAATACATTTTCAAATCTTTTTCTCTGACTTTTCTGTGAAAATATTCTTGTGATAGTATTCTTTACTAAAACAATATGCTCATGAAATTCTACTTCCTTTGTTAAAGAAAGAGACAGGAAGTGTACTACAATGTCTCCTATTGCACAGTAATTTAGCAGCTGCAGTCTATGGAGATTTTAAAGATTTTTTTTTTTCCTAATGCCATTTCTCACAATATTAAGAAACAAGTACTGCAAAGAATTCAGGGATTGTATATGTGAAAGAAAAAAAAAAATCTCTTGGAGGAAAAAAAAATTCCCAAAGGTCCATGAACTGGCTTTTTAATTACTGCTCTCAGAATAGAAATAGATGTAAGCTTTTCAGCAATGCTGTGTGAATGTTCTTCTTTAATGAGAAGAAATCCTAGAACAGAGAATGCATTTCACCATGCAGTCTGAATTTGATGCCTCCAGAGATCTGCTTTATGTAGTTTATGCCAGTGAAGTTGGGCTAAAGCTTTGCCTCATTGTCCAGTACGAAAAAAGCATTACTTACAGCTGTTAGTGACAGAAACATCAAACAAGAGAGTAATTTTGATAGCATTTCATAAAGCCTGGAAAAGACAGGTTATGACAACAGCTAGTAAAGTCTATCATAAAGTAACCTAGAATATTCTTTACACAGAAGATGCTGAAGCTCCAGTGTTGTTTTCCAGTTCCTAACTCCTGCGATGCCTGCACAATTCCTCTATGGATAGCTTAATTGTCCTTGTTACTGATGTGGAGACTAATTTAAATTGTGGAAGAGGAATCAACAAAATGTAGCTAGTCAGAAAAGTCTCTCCTCTGTCCTTGAACTGGTCTGCAAGAGACTCACATTTCATGAAAGCATGCTAATCAGAAGAGAAAGTATGATATTTCCTCCCTTCTTTCATTTGCCAAGTTTTACTAACACACCACCCGAAGCAGCCATACACGCTGAATGTAGTACTGAGAAATTAAAGGAGGAAAAAGATGGTTGACTTCCAAAAGAAACTGTGGCTCAAGACTGTGGGACTAACCTCATGCTTTCCCTTTAAAAAAATAAAATTTTGCAGAAATGCTCTGAAAGCAGAAGCAAAATAGCAGGACCATTTTATAGATGTCTGCATATTTAACAAGCTGGCTGGTATCCAGCTCTGTCAAAGGGGTTTTATCACAGTATATACCTTCATATAAGTTGTGTTAATGCAGGAAATCTCTGATGCCTATGGAAATAAGAGTACATTTCCTCCATAGCACCTTAGATATGATGTCATGGTATGTGGGTAGAATTCATTGTTAAGAATAATATATATTTGGAAGACTCAGAAAATAATTATATTCTCTACCTATTTCCAGTCAGTGATATCAGATATTGATATCACTTCAGTATCATGGTTTTTGCAGGGTATTCACATGTCTATAACATGCAAATGCTAATTCTCAGTATAAATTTTCAAGCTACTTACCATGCAACCTCCTTCTTTGTCATGCAATCCCTTAGTATATATGAGAGGTCAGCATTTATGAACGGCATTAGAGAAGCTGATGATTAGCAGTGAGATAGACTATGCCACAATTTTTCTTTCTAATGAATCAAACCGAGTCCTTAAAATTGCATCTAATTTGATCGTCCTTTGTTCTTTATTACATTTCCCAAGCATCCTCCAAAAAGAGATGCTGATTATTTGATTTAAAAATCTATGAACAATTTTTATTCCTAATTAATAGGATTATTTTCATTATTCACAGAGTGCTGTCTTGACATACACAAAATGAATCAGAACTAGAGCTTCATCTTTAGGTATATTAAAAATATATGTCAGACAGAGCCTACAGTTCCATCTGTTATTTCTATAGAGTCCAATTCTGTAAATTCTGAACTCATTTCCAGTGTAACACAGAAGAATGCAGTAAAGGAAAGAATTTTCACATTTTAGCTGCACAGGTTTCCACCTGGATAGCATGACATGAGTTTTTTAATGGAGCTGTGGAAAATATCAGTCATATCAGAGAGAAGAGTGGTCAGCATGTAGAAGTTATCTGGAGACAGCTACCACCGATGATAAAACTTCTCACAGCAAACTGATGTTTAATGCTTTTCCTTCTAGCACTTCTTTGTGACAGTGACAAATTAATTTTAATTTAAACCCAAGCACATAACATATACAGGAAGAAGTTGGATTTTCAAAATAAGCCAATTAGGTTGACTTTCCAAGGCAATACTGTCTATTAAAATTATAGAATCATTTAGGTTGGAAAAGATCTTTAAGATCGAGTCCAACTATTAACATAACACCGCAAAGTCCTTCATGAAACCACATCCTTAGTGTCACATCTCCACATCTTTTAAATGCCTCCAGGGGTGGTGACTCCATCACTTCCCTGGCAGCCTGTTCCAATGCCTGATAACCCTTTCAGTGAAGAAATTTTCCCTAATACACAATTTAAACCTCTTGTAGCACAACTTGAGACTGTTTCCTCTTGTCCCATCCATCACTTGGTGATATCAGTGCCCTGGTGATATCCCTGATCCGGGCTCCAGGCAGACTACAGACTTCCATAATCTATGGCCAGGAGGCACGGGGCATCTGGGCCTGTCACAATTGGGTGTTTATGCCAGTTCTTCCCAGTTAGACTCACTTCAGCTTCCAGCAGGGTCAGCTGTTGGGATCCCTCTGTCACCCCACAGATACAGATGGGTTCAACCCCACTGTAGCTTGATGGCATCAGGGTGCACTGTGCGCCAGTGTATACCAAAGCCTTGTATTCTTTGCGGGTCTGTTGTGCCAAGCCACCGGATCCACACAGTCCAGTAGATCCAATTATCCCTTTCCTCCACCTGGCTGGAGGCAGGGTTCCTCTATTCCTGATAAGAATCACTCACTTGCTACAAGAATGACTTAGAGGTCCGTTCAAGAGGGTTAGACGTAAGATCGGCCATTCTATTCTGCTTGGAGGATTTCCGATTGGAAACTGGAGCATCACTTGGGAAGAGATACTGATTGATACTCACCTTGGTACAACCTTCTTTCAGGTAGTTGTAGAGAGCAATAAGGTCTCCTTCAGCCTCCTTTTCTCCAGGCTAAACAACCCCAATTCCCTTAGTTGGTCCCCACAAGACTTGTTCTCCAGATCCTTCATGAGCTTCATTGTTGTTCTTTGGGCATGACCCAGCACCCCAATGTCTTTCTTGTAGTGACAGGCCCAAAATTGAACACAGTATTTGAGGTGCGGACTCACTAGTGCCAAATACAGGGGGACAATCCTAGTCCTGCTGGCCACACTATTTCTGATACAAGCCAAAATGTTATTGGCCTTCTTGGCCACCTGGGTACACTGCTGGCTCATGTTCAGATGGTTGAATATGACTAATACACCCAGGTTCCTTTTCTGCTGGGCAGCTTTCCAACCACACTTGCCTAAGCCTGTAGTGTTGCATGGGGTTGTTGTCATCCAAGTGCAGGATCTGGCACTTGGTCTTGTTGAGCCTCATACCACTGGCCTCAACCCTTTGATTCAGCCTGTCCAGGTCCCTCTGTAGAGCCCTTCTGCCCTCAAGCAGATATACACTCCCACCTAATTTGGTGTCGTCTGCAAATTTACTGAGGGTGCACTTGATCCCCTCATCCAAATCATTGATAATGGTATTAAATGTAACTGGCCCAATACTTGTGCCTGGGTAGCACCACTTGTGACTGGCCACCAACCGGATTTAACTCCATTCACCACCACTCTTTTTGCACTCAGACGTTCAACCAGTTTTTTACTCAGTGAAGCATACCCCAATACAGGCCATGAGCAGCCAGATTTTGCATGAGAATGTGGTGGAAAACATCAAAAGCTTTACTGAAGTCCAGATAGACAACATCCGCAGCCTTTCCCTCCTTCACTAGGTGAATCATCTTGTCATAGAAGATCAGG
>VYZX01006255.1:0-39090 GCA_013401335.1 Brachypteracias leptosomus
GGGGAGTGCCGCGGCCAGCACCGGGCGGAGCGGAGAGGGCGGTTCGCCCCCGCCCCTCGCCGGGATTGGGGGGGAAGGGAGCCGTGTGTCCCCATGCACAGGCGAGGGATCCGCCCCGCAGTGCTCCCCTGTATGGCTGTGCCATCCCCTTGCCGCCCGTCCCGGCCCCGGCGCAGGCAGACGGGGCTCTCCGCCGTGCCGGGGTTTGATTACTTCTGTTTTCCCTGTATCTGCGCCGGGGAGGTGAGGATGAATGGTTTGGTGGGACGCGGTGCTGGGTTACAGCACACACTGTGGGGGATACATCGATTATTCCTGGGCTGTGCTTCCCCGCTCCCTAATTACCCGATACAATGCAGCGCGGTACGGGGGTGTCCATTGTTCCATTAGTCAAAATTGTAATCGCACGGGGTTTCTCATTATGACTGCGGTACACCTTGAAATTATAATTATTTTAAAAAAAACAAACCCTCACAGTTGAAAGATAAACTGCATTCTATATGGGTGTGAGTAGGCTCCCCGTAAAAATCTCTGTTTAGTCTGTCAAAGAGAAGTTCGATTTGTGTGCAACAATGTCTAATTTACATTCTCGGTTTCTGAAGCTTAAATCACTGACATTTTTCAGTATGAAAAGTTGGGCACAACTCCTTTTGCTCGTTTCGTGACTAAAATGAGCCTCGCTCGCCTGCTTCAGATGGCAGAGTGGTTAGAGACACAGAGCACAGGAAAACTGGAAGAAACTGGGATTTTGCATAGTCTTAGCTGTTAGAGAAGCGAGAGTCAAAAGGTTCTCGCCTTTCTACAGGTCTCAGTCTGTAGAATCCCAGAGCCCATCTGCAGTAGTTAGGTCACGGCCACTGTGAAGCGAAGGTGCTGCCACTCCCCTCGCTGCCTGCAAGAATCAGGCAGATGTTGGATAAAACCAGATCAAATCATTCATTTTCACAGAGTGACAGGACCTTGTTGAGACCTTTGAGAAAGCTCTGCCAGCAGCAAGAAGCTGCAAGAGTCAGCTGCAGAAAGGGTTGTGCCATGGGCTGCATCCATTCTGCGCACCCCAGGAACATGAGGTCTGGCCTCAGACTCACCAGCAGCAAGCATGAGAAGAAAAAGATTGACTTTTTTTCTTTCTTGCCTGTAATATTTTAAAACACAGTGAGTTCTGAAACTTGGGGAAACTAACTTGTATCTCCACAGGTAACCTCCAAAAAGACGATGCTTATTAAGGAGGTTTCCCTCCTTCTGTGTCCTACCACCACCAGCAACCTCATCTCTAAGGTTTGTTCACCGTATTCTATTAACAAACAAATTGGTATGGTTGAGCTCTCATCAAGTACAGGAGGTATGCCCAGAATCTCCATGTATGCTCTCACACAGTAGAAATAAGACCAGCAATGCAAGGGGAAGGCTCCAGTGTCTTGTAGCCTCAGAGCTCTTTGAAACCTTTAGCTGGGAAAAGCAAACCTACCTCAGACAACTGTCCTGCTTTGAATTGCCACCACTTTGCTGATACATGAAGTCATTCTTATGAAAAAGGCAAATAAATTCTTCTATTAGGGACATATCACTAGTTTCTCTGTAGAGCCAACAGCAGAGTTTTAAGGAAAACCTTAGAACTTTTGTTAAACAGAGTATTGCCTCAAGTGGTTCTTATTCATCTAAAGACTACTTCTCAACACTTGCTCTATATATTGTAATAAAGCACTGTTTTGCTGCATAAATTTAACAGACTGGGTTGAAATCTGACAAAAAGAGTACCCCAAACTCCCAACAAAAACAGAATTTCCTTTAATATTGGAAGGGACTTCAGAGAGTGTATCTGCAAGCCCGAATGATGTAAATTGTCTTCAGCAGGTTACAGTGAGAAGACAAGAACATCTTCAGAATCAAATCAAGTCAACCCAGCTTTCCTGACTAATGGCTAAAGGTTTGGTTGTAAATTGAAGTGCTTCCCACCCCTCTCACTACCAATTCTGAACACTGATCCTCACTTCTTGATCACCAAAAATAGTGGCTTTCAGTTAGGTTTTTTTTTTTATTTGCACACTCCAGATGCTCTTGAGCAGAGATGTGAAATTAAGCCACCTGAAGGTAGGCTCACTTTTCTCAGCTGCTTCTGGTAAGCTCCTTAAAAACAGACTACAGTCCCCTAGTATCTCATCAACCACCAGATCAAAGCCATGGTCTTAGAGTGTATTCTGTTTTTCTCAGTATGTAATACAGGCTTTGGATGGATACAAAAGTTCTACCTCTCTGTGTCCTAATAATATCTCTTAATCTGACAGCAGATTATTCCTGCAACTGTCACAATTCCTCTTTTTCTAGAGCTGTTATTACCTTTACATATTGCATATTATTATATTACATATTCTTGGGAAGTTGTTCTTCTAGTGGTAGCATATGGAGGACCATCAACTGTCAACACAGAAGTTCATGCATTTAGAGTGCTCAGACGTTATCTGACACACATCATAGATACTGAAATAAGTTTTGGAAACCATCTAATTATTCCACTTGTTACTGGGGAGGGAAAGACTAACGAAAAGGAACACTTTCACTTTCTAATGGTAGCTCATGAACTTGTAAAGAGAGGCAGAATACCAGAATCTGCGGAAGCCATAAATTTGTCAAACAATGGCATTGATTTGAACATCTCCAAAAACTTATGAGAAAATAAATCTGGTATTTACATTACAGAGACCCTAACATTAAATACATTTCCTGAACTGTGACAGTACATATTTCTTGTGTGAAAACCTGTATTTTTGGTAAAGAAACCTGGTTCGGCAGTGCTGAATATGGATTCTGCGAATGTCTTAAACAGGTGCATAAAGGTGGCTGATTGGATCAATAGGGCTGCTTGCATTTATTCTACTAGACATACTGTGGTATGTGGTAAGCAGCTATCAGACAAAGATGAAATCCTGATCTGTGGAAATCAGTGAAGATTTTCCTCCTGAGTTTAATAAGACCAACTCCCTTGTGAAATTTCCAAGGTGATTTCAAATCAGTCTGTTATGTAGCATGCATTGCAAAGCAAGAATCCCATTTTCTTTAAAGAAAAAAATGCAGGGTTTTCAAAATACATTTCCATTCTTACTCAAAGGAAAAATAGGAAAATGAGGGAGGAATAAGTTTCATACTCCTTATTGTAACTCATCTCAAAAGGGAGTAGGAACTTCCTATGAGGCTTCCCATGATGAGTGCATGCTCTAATCACAGTGCAGTAGAGTAAGTTTCTCATTGCCTTGCATGTTAAAGGTTTTGGGGTGAAGTTTTTTTGCTTCACTCACTGGTTACTTTCAAAGTTGGGAAGAAAAAACCCATTTGACCTGTCTTTCTGTGGTCAGTAAGTCACCTGCAAGACTGGGGTTCAAGTCCCTGCTGTATCTGAGTCACAGCAAGAACCTGAGCTTTTTCTTCCATTGCCCAAGCACGTGTCTTATGCCCAAGGTGCTTTGCCAAGCTCCATATTTTTGTTCAATCATGGTTTTGCATTTCCAGTTCTGAATTTGCACTTGGATTTTTGCAAGCATAGGAATTTGTACCTCTGAAAAACAAATATTGTTCATAAAATGACAGGTGCAAATGAGTTGCCTAAAATAAAGCACCCCAGGTTTAACTTATATTCTATTATTCATATTCCTATTTATCAGTATTTACATGTTTAAAAAGGGCACCTATCCACTTACTGGGGTTGCTTTTTAGATGATACGGAAAGATCGCTTTGCTATAACTGAGTTCTTCAAATTGGTCTTTATGAATGTGTAACTCTCTTTAATATTATTATTAAGCTATTTCTTCTCATTATTGCCTACCGGAGAGGATGAGACAAACAAGCAGGCCTCATTTTCCAGCTGGTAAATATGTAAGTGGCACGACGGCTTCGAAGTGAAAGGTTCTAAAAGGCAACGGCATCAAACAAGTGGCACCCTGTTGGGCACACTGGAAACGACATAGCGGATTTCAGGGGCAAAACTGGGCCAAGCGGGGTAGCTCCTGCCGGGGTTGTGCTGCCCCGTGGGCGGCGGGAGGAAGGGGCCAAGGCCGCCGGTCCCGGGAGCATCCCTGCCCGGCGGCGGCCGCGGCGAGAGCTCCCCCTCTTGTCCCTCTCCTCGGCGCGGCGGGAAGCGCATCATGGAACCTCCGAGCCCAAGGCGTGTGTCAGCGCACGTCTGCGTGGGTCCGTGCGCCTAGAAACACGCGTGTGCACCCCTACACAGAGAGGGAGGGAGCCGGAGGTAAAAAGGGAGGCTCCCGTGGCTTTGTCCAGCCGGCGGCCACAGGCATTGCGGGACGAAGTAAAGATGCGGCTCTTAACTGGTTTCTCTTAATATTGCCAATAATTTGCCGTGTTGCTCCCTGCTTGCCGAGGTGGTGTCAGCTCTCCCTCGGGTTGCTTGGTAATGGCAGCCACTGTGGGAAACGTGTCTCTGCGCGGCCTTTCACAAGCTACCCTCTTCTCATCTCACCTGTACCCGAGGTGAAGCCACAATAAACAGCAATCTAAATTCAGGTACTTGGTTTGCTGGAGTGTTTAATTAAACAAAGAAATTCATTATATCTGTTCATAGAAAAGCACCATTATGTTGATTTATATTTTTTATTTGACTTGAAGTGGAAACATTCCTTTGACTTTTTGTAATACATGCTAGGATGATAGATTGTTTATGTCATCAGAAGTAAATAAATGCACTGAATAATTAAAATATTGGCTCCCTATCTTTTTTTTTTTTTAAAGTACAGCCATCCAGTTTCATACACATGGAAAACACACACGCTAACTTCTCCCTGGCTTGAGTTCTATCCAATCCCCACTTCCACGTCATTAATGTTATTTCACCCCTACCTTTGAGAAGGGGGACATTCCACTCATTCCTGAGCTTGGATGAATGCCCACAGCATTACTAACATGCAGTAGTGTCTGTAGATTCCTCTCTGCTGTGGATACTAATCTCAATCCAGAGTTTCCTTAGACGATTAGAGGCTCTTCTGCAAAATGTCAAGAGGTAGCTTGTCCAAAGCAGACACGGTATTGCAGCTGAAATGGGAGTAGTGGCAGCTTTCCAAATACAGAGGTCTGGAAAGGTTTGGAAGTACTTTAATATTGATGAATATTCCATTTTTTGTGCTGCTTTAGGGTATCAGTGTTAAATCTGTACAGATTAAAGGCGAGATAGAACCTTAACACTGTTAATGCTTTTTAAAGTTCTGGCAAAGAGAGAAATTTTATTTAACTTATTAAATCATTAATTAATGATTGCTCTTCTCGCCTGAAACTTCACGTAATTTGATAAACAGAAAGAAATGTTAACTTGTTTATCTGGTTCTTTGTTAAATACTTCCAAGTCTTCTGTTGAAATGCTTTTTTGTTTCTTGTTTAATTTCTCATGTTCCCTACACCAGAAGTAAGCAAGGAGAAGTCTTTCGCTTCTCCTGCATCAGAGAACACCCAAGCTATTAGAGATCAACCAATATTAAACCTTTAAAAAGGTATCAGTAATGCATCAGTAAAACATGCTTTGGACATCAGTATTGACTTTGGGGAAAAATCTTTATCATCTGTCTGCTGCTACACCCCATCTACCCACTATGGTTATTCAGTGACTCCTGTTGAATAGAATGCCAAATATCGGGTAGAGGAAAATGAAGGATCTACGGATGAGCAAGAACCTAAGATGCATTATACCAGACTTGGACTTGGCTATGACAAATTATGCATTTGCAACCTCTAGACTTCATTACAGTTAAAGACTACCTCAGAATGAAACTTATGAAACTTTAAAAAGTTTCATTAGATTCAAAACAGTGCTCTACTTGCTCTGTCTTACAGGTCTGTAAAAGCATACACCAAGCTCTGCTTTCCCATGGAATTTTTATTTCCTTGTTGCTGACACCTAAAATGCTGACCTCCAAAGGCTACTTTGGTGAAGGTCTGAGGTATTCAAGAGGCCTTCCTACTCCCTATGCCCGTTTCTCACATACCTTGAAAGCAGAGAACTGTCAAAAAGCCAGATGCAAAACAGGTGAGGAGTGGAAACTTGCACTCTCTACAGCTGTCCCACAGCTGTAAAGCTCCCTCTGAGGTGAACTGAGGATATTTACAACCAAGGAAAACTCATGTCTCAACAACATCCATTTCCTCTCCTTCCCATTTTTCACTTCTCCATGTAGAAGATGGCAGGAGAGAGTCTGCTTGTTTTCACTTTAAGAAGCAGGTAAGTCTCCCAGATGCTACAGTGACAGGAGAAGGGGAGAGGTCATGTGGGATTGGGATATAGCAGAAAGTTCTCTCTTCTTTTTAACTTAATTCTTTCTTTTTATAGTTCAATTGTGCTGATACATTTCTGAAAATATTATTACAGTAATCTGCATCAAGTTCTTCCTAAAAGGCATCTCTCCTCTCTTTGTCTTTCTATGAGGAATAAAAGATTTTTTTACAATAAAGACAGTGGTTTATACATTTTCTCATAATCCTGTGTTCCCCCCGTGAGCTTTGTTGCATGATATAGTATGTCAGTTTAAGTAACATCTGTCAAGGGATGGAAAACAATTACAGGTTCTTTTCATTCATAAAAGTCATTCTGGAGTATCTTCATCTTTAATTTTCTTGTCACGCTTTCAAAAACATTGTATCATTTTGTCCAAATTACCCCCTGCATCGCATATACAAGATACAGTAGGTTATTCATTTCTTTCCTGGACCCAAAGAAACATGTCAAGATATCTACAGTGACATATACTAAATGATTTAGACTTCAGTAAAGTTGGGCTTTGACATGTCATTATTTGACAATTACTCTTCTTCTGCAATGCTTGCTTTCCTGCCAGCATCTCACCAGAATCCTACATGACATGTGACTCAATCTCTTGATCTCCTCAGTTATATTTACATGAATTTTACACATCCCAATATATAATGGCAATGCATTCACATCACTGTGGTGGAAAGTCTGTCAAAAAACCCCAAACATATCTTGGAAATGCATAACAAATATATTCAGGTCTAGGATGTGGCATGTATTTTCAGCGTAAGAAAACGTTCTTTATTCAGCAAATCAAATAGCTGAGATTGGAAAACATCTCTGGAGATCTTATAGTCCAACCTCCCCACTCAAAGCAGAACAGGTTGTCTCTGTGTCCAGTCATGTTTTTAATATCTCTAACAATGGAGACTTTACAGGTTCCAGTGTTTGACCACCTTCACAGGCAAAAAAAAAGCTTTTTGTTATATTTGAATGAAATTTGCTATATTTCAATTTGTGTCCATGTGCCCCTTGTCCTTTCACTGAGTACAGCCATTTCCCCAC
Organism: Brachypteracias leptosomus; assembly: GCA_013401335.1. Lineage (NCBI taxonomy): Eukaryota > Metazoa > Chordata > Aves > Coraciiformes > Brachypteraciidae > Brachypteracias > Brachypteracias leptosomus. Next base: position 7,311 of record VYZX01006255.1, read on the forward strand.
TTCCCCTTCCATCAGATACTTATATACATCATCAAGTCCAACTGTCAACCCAACACTGCCATGACCACTAGACCACATCCTGAAGGGCCACGTCTACACATTTTTTTCACACATCCTGGGATGGTGACTCCACCACTTCCTTGGGCAGCCTGTTCCAGTGCTTAAACACTCTTTCAGTAAAGAAATTTTTCCTAATATCCAATCTAAACCTCCCCTGGCGCAACCTGAGGTGCTATACTCTCACCCTATTACTAGAGACCAACACCCACCTCTCTCCAACCTCCTTTCAGGTAGTTGTAGAGAGCAAAGGTCTCCCCTCAGCCTTGTCTTCTCTAGACTAAACAGTCCTAGTTTAGGACTAACGTATGTATCCATCTCCATTTGACATTCTTGAAGTCACAGGTAGTTATCAATTTCTGTTCACAACACTAATAGTTAAAGCAAAATTGACTGGTTCTCACCACTCCCTTTCAGATCACTGATGGGAGACGGTCACATGCAAATTCTGTCCCACCGAGCTGGCCCAGCAAAGGCTTGCCAGAAGACTTCAGCTTTGGGTAACTTCTGGGAATTGTGGGTCAGGAAGTCTGAGCATATCTGTTGTGCCAGCTCAGCCATCATCACTTTATGCTGCCATCAGTTGCCTGGTCACACAGGCTGTCTCTGTTTAAGGCTCAGGGCAACCCCCTACGGAGCAGAATTTGTTTCACCCCTCTTCCCGCTCCCCTCGTCCCTTCCAGGGGAGGAAGAAAGGCCTCACACAAAGTTGGAAATCAAGATTACAACTTTTAACAGGGAGCAACAAAAGGGATATTAAAGGAAGGGAGATATACAAAGGTATCAAGGGAAGATATATATACAAATATATACTACACCGATCCTCGGATGATGCTGGATTCCTCCCAAGCCACGTGGAGTTGTAGCAGCCACACAGAGGTACAGTCTCACCAGCAATTCCAGTGAGGAAGGGGCTAGCAGAACTTCCTGTGTCCTTTTATAGAGTGTGGCAGAAAGGGGAGTGGAATAGCCGCTCCACCTGTCCCTCCCCTTCCCCAAACCTTAAACCACAACACAGGCCAACACTGAACTCAGCAACACCCCCTCAGAAGTCTTCTTTCAAACAATTCTTGTGGGCCCAGCTCCTCCACTGCCCACTGTGGTGCTGGCATTGCCTGCTGGACACAACGGACAGACACAGTTCCCTCAGTGGTCCTTCACATGTAAGGACACCACCGAAAGAGCTCAGCAAGATGCAACCAGCCTCAACAGAAGCCACACCCAACAGGGTGTGGTTAAGGTAGCTTCTGGTTAAAGTAGCCCTGGCCTTGCCCACCACTCCAACCATGACCACCTGGGTGAGGGCAGAGACACAGGTGGGCCTCTGTCCTACCTCTGGAACCTGAAGCCAGTGGGGAAAACAAAACATTCTGCTAGGTTGTGACTCATCCACAGGTCAACTCCAACTTGGAGCCCACAACTCAGGCCACAGCACTTCAGTATCTCAATTAGCATGCATTGAAATCCTGCCCACACATGCCAACCCCTGCCATGCTGTGGTTTATTCTGAGCATCACAAAAGATCCCCAGGTCCACCACCATTTCTGCAAGCTCAGGCAGCAATTCAGTTGGCTTGCAGAGCCAAGGCTCTCTATTATTGCTTCCTCTCACTCCCAGGGAAAATGAGAGAAATTGCCTCTTGGATATTTTAAGTGTGTCACAGCTCATGCCTCTCAAGACCTAGCATGAGGAGCTGTAGACTGAGGTTTATTGGCTTTACCTGAATTGCCAGCACCAAAACCAGGTCCAAGGCCAACTTCAAAACCTAGGTGCCTATCTGATTAGTTGGGGTCTTCCTGTATGTTGTTAACTAATATTACAACTACCAGTTAGTATTATAGCTATTTTGCAGATGAGAAATCATTCGGAGAGAGATAAGGTGACAAAACACGTGTACTTGAAGAGTCTCGTGGCCTCAACTAGAACCCAGCTCTGATGTCTTGTAGGACAGTCCTGTCACCATTAGAACATGTAATCTAACCTTCCTGGAGAAAAAGGAAATGTGAGCCTCCCTTCGAACCAGCTTGACTTTGAGCTCGCTCATGAAATGCCAACGACCTTTGAAAGAACACGAGGACGGCACCATTGACAGATTTTGCCTCAGTTGGCTGCAAATAAAGTTATTTGAAATAACTGCCAAAGCTGTAATTTATCAGACTTTTCCACAGATTCCACAAAGGCAAGGAAATTCAAAGTTGAAAGGCTTTCTCCAGGCAGCACATGCCAGGCATTTGTGCATGAATTGCAGGAGGGGAAATGATATGTTTCTTTTAGAGCTGTTGTTGTCATCATGGAAGGCGAACAAGCATCTGTGCCTCGGAGATCAGGGGAAGGAAGGTGTTCTGTGAAAGGGAGCATGTGGGAAAGCCGCTTAAACTGGTGAGAGAGTATGAAAGTAGCAGGAGTTCTGAATGCCATGGGGGAGAAGAACTGGAACAAGGCTGACACATAGAAAGGTGGTGAGAAAGCAAAAAGAAATGCAAAGAGGAATACACTGAAGGGAAAAAAAAAAAGAGACTTTTGGCTAGAGAACAGGTCTGAGCAATTTCCAAGAGTGAGAGAGGAACAGAGAAAAAGGAAAAATTACAGGGCAGATGGAAAGTGTATCTATTGGGTGATTGTGCAAGTGAACGTGTAAGTTAAAAGTTTTGGTATGTTTTACTGCGGAAACAGATATAAAGCTGAAAATCAGATGTCCAAGCAGGACTCATGATATAGCAATGATCTATACATTTATACTACACAAAGTCTGTAAGGTGACTGTCCTCTATAGCATTTGCCACCGACCCTGAAAAGTTGGGAAGATTCGCATTTAGTTATATTTAATTCAAGAGGACTGCTTCCCTTAAATCACTGCCAGTCCTAAGGTTCTTAATTTCACTCCAGGGCTGACGATTTCCTGTGTCACTGCACTGTGAAGCTGAATCTAGAATAACAATTTAATAGTTGAGTACCCAGAGCCAGACAGATGCTTTGCATAAAAGAATTCTCTTGTGCATGTAGAGTGCCTGCAGCTCCCCCCGGGAGGTGGTGGGTGCTAAGCACCTCCGAAAACCAGGTCACCATCACTCGGGAGCTCAGAAAGGAACAGAGGTGCTGAAGTTTAAGACTAAACTTACAAGCAAGTGGCATTACCGTGGAACAGTGTGTCTCTGAAGGACTGCCACACTTTCAGTCATTTGAATTTTGGTACGTAATGGGCATGCATTTGTAAATCAGATGCCTGCATAGCTTGTAACACCCTCCAGAGATAATATGATAAAAGAAAGAGGAAATCAGAGAGGAAAAAAAAGGAAGATGAAGAGAATTAATAAAACAGAAGAGGTGGAGAAATTGTTCAAAACTTTGTTTAGGCTAGCTTGGGCCTGTCTCATTGGCTCTGAATGCAAACTAGTAGTAAGGAGGTTTAAAAGAAATGAAACAAAGTGGGGGTTTTTCCACATAATGTATAATAAAACTGTGGAACACATGTCTACAGGATGTTCAGGGGAGAGAAAGTCTAAACAGCTTCAAAGAAGGGCTTAGAAGAGGCAGACTTGAAAGTTGTGGAAAATAGATCCATTTTGGTTTATTAAATTTGATAGACTTGATAGAGCATCTGGCTCAAGAAGCCTCTAATGGGCAGTCAGGTGGAAGCTGGGTGTTCAGGCCACAGGACATACTTCTCTGTACTTGCTCAATTTCTCATTCTTTTCCCTTAAGCATTTCATACTGGCTCTTACCGGAGACAGAGCATGTTACTTTAGATGCTCCTTTCATCTGACTCAATACTCGTATATTTTGCATTAGTAGCTTATAGTTTTCCTTCTACAGCTTACTTAACTGTGTTGGCCTAGATCAGTTGTTCTTCCTCCTGTACAGCAGCAGTAACTATGATTGCTATAATGTTCAAATTTTCATCATTTTAGAGCATGTACTGAAGTAGCAGGCATTTTAATTACATGAATTAAGAGGAGAACATATGCAAGTGAGTCAAGTGCTAGGTAAAAATAAATGCATCACCCCTGTACCCTGAGGGTCATCACTCTTTGTCTCCAATGGATTGATATTAGCATGAAGGCAAAAGCAGAGGGAATCATACTGAAAAACACCTATAGTGAACATGGGGGTTTACCTAGACTGGGAAAAAGTTTATAGATAGTACAGAATAATATAGATTAATACCTTTATTTATCTTGTTTTAATTTCCCCAAAGCCATTTAGTCAGGCTACTTTAACACATAAGTTTGTTCAGACACAGATTTACAAGGACAGATTCAAATTATTTTGTTTAACCTGGGTTTTCTAACTCAAACTTTAAAACCATTTTCTTTATCATCCAGGTTGACTTTCTTGTATCGCAACTAGGTTCCCAGACATACATTACTCTCCACCTGGTAGCGAGGTTGAGAGTGGGCACAGAAGAAGAGCAGCCCCTTAGAAAACCATTTCCTCGAGTGTTCTGGGCTTTAAACCCAACCAGTGAACAGCCAGCCAGTGCTGAGCCTCTGGCGCGGAGGGCTCCTGCTGCGCGGCACTGCTCGGGAGGGGGCAGCGGCTTGCTCGGGAACTGGAACTTTCAGGCACGCTTCAAAGGGGACTCATAAATAGAAAGGTACAGAAACCCAGGTGGAGGTGACAAAGGCACTGATGACTTCAGCAAAGTTTACTTCAGAGGAAATGTGCAGCCAGTCTCGGTGGAGAATACACAGCTTCCCATCTAAGTAAAAGCAGGGAGAAAGACAGAAAAAGGTGTACAGATCTCCCCTCAAACCCAGTATTACTGGCAGAAAGAACATTGTGTATTGTATTGGTGGTTTGATTATGTATTTGAATAGCAAGCAGCAAGATACAAGTAACACTTCGTAAAATACATATATTTAGTCCATGAGAAATAAGCATTTTAACTGAGAAATGCTTCCATTTATTTATTTACAACCATATAAAACGTGTATGTTGTGTATGTTTGCCAGTTTCCTTCTATACTGCAACTTCAATCCCTGGGTTGTCTCATTGCATAGTAATTATGGAATGATTTAGGTAGTTTTTCAATCTATTTCTCACCTAACATACAAAATTCCATTTTTTTTCTGCTGGACCCTCCCAAATTGCATCATCTTCTGTGATTTTAAGGGATGCTTAGATGGAACTCACAGAAAATCTATAGATTTATGGGGTGGGGAGTTTAGCAGAGGCATGTGAGCAAGCCTTTGTTCAGCATGGCTGTCATTTCCTCTTTGCTGCATTTCACTCTTGCCCAGACCATAAACTCCTTAGGCAAGGGGCTATCTCCTTTGTTCCAGTTTTGAAATGTGTCTGGTTGGAGTTTTCCACTGCTACTAGGGTTCAATTAGACACAAATAATAAATAGTTAATGGGTTGCCAAGCTGCAGAGGTGAGGCTAATTAGCTGAGGCTTCATAGGGTGGTAAATGATGGATTAGGAATGGGGGAACTGATAAAGCTGAATATTTAAAGGCTAATATTGTACAGGATGATGGATGCTTTGTCAGCTTTGATTGCATATGACCAGAACTAACATTATGCTTATCTTCCTTCTCCTCCTCCTGTAGATTACTCAGCTTCAAAACACTGCTGTTTTGAGAGTCTCTGTCCAAATTCCCTTGAGTGGAGCGCTGCCCCTCAGAGGAGATGGCCTAAGCGGCTGTGTTACAATTGAAATTAGATTGGGAGGTGAAAAAACAGCGACTCTCTGAAGGAGGGGCGTTATCAGCCGCACACTTGTCTGCTCCTGTTCCTATTCAGCTGGCTGAAATGGAGGGATTTCAATTGATTTTGTTTTCTTTGCGGCGCTGGCTGGCGAGTCCGTGAGAAGGGAGCTGCGCTCCGCCGGCGTGCGGCGCAGGAGGGGCAGGTCCCGCTGCCCGCACGACGCTGCCGGGAGCTCCGGCTCCTCACCCGTGCTGGGCACTGGTGAGCTGCCCCATCACTGCGGAGTGAAAGGGGTAACGTACACCCGCTCGTGCAAAGGACCCCTAGATATCACAGCTATATATATATATATATTTGTTAAATAAAGTCAAAATAATTATGCATTTATCATCGTTTATTAAGCAGCAACACATCATGTTTAGATATTGGTATCTCAGTAGGTATATTTAGGTTTAAAAATTAATACCTTGTAGTGCCAAATCCTGTCCAAGGGACGTGACTCCTACTGTAATCAACTGATGCTAAACAATGCTGTTTTTTTCAGCGTCTAACTATAGGATCAATAAGGCCTTCATCCTTCTGGGTAGTCTGTCAGCAAGCAGGAAGACAGGCAGCCTTGTAGACGAGATACAGACAACGAGGTCAAGAGAAGTGGGTTCTTTTCTCAGTTTGCCTTAGGGGGTTTGCAAAGCCTTGGACAAATCACACAATCCCTCTGTTAAAGCTCCTGGCTTCCAAAATGGAAATGATCTTAACTGTCTACTTCCCCAGAATGTTATGGAGTAAATCAATTTTCTGGATGTATGGGGAGGGGGGTGGGGAAAAACTACCTGGATGCTTTGAAAGGAAGAGGCATCTTTCTGTTAGCTTTCATTTTTGTAAACTACCTTAGAGTGCACCTAAGCTTAACATATGAAAAAATTAAGTAACAGCTAGAAGAAGATTAGGTTATATAGGCAGGGTAGAGTTAGTATAATGTATTAACACTACTAGTTTCATTCTCCTATGGACATCATTTATTTAGGATAAGGGCGGAGTAACTATGAAAGATTGACAAGTCAAATGTTCTCAATCAAATGAGGTGGTTTGCAATTGTTTTACCTTAGAAGGTAGCCAGGAAAATATTTCCATGTTTCATTTGTTAGAAAAGATCTCTAGAGTGGTGTGAGTGGTGGCTTTGATGTATTTTCTGGTACATTAGTCCAGAGTATGCTGATGTAAACAGAAGTGTCTCTTCACCTTTCATCTTTGTTCTTCAACTCTGATACTGGCCCCCTGCAGCGGCTTCTTTCTCCTCCTGGGGAAGCTTAACAAAGTCAACTGATAGAGAAAAATAGAGCTTCATTTTTCTTCTCTACTTCAGACTCTAAAGAAATAGACACATCTATTGTACAGTCACTGAAGCTCTTGAAATAGTGTGGGTTTTTCTCTGAATCCTGGGGGTAAATGAGCCAAGAAGGGAAAAAAAAACCCCAACAAAACCCCCCCCATGTGTCTTTGTCCACAACTTAAAATATGGTAAGTACATCATACTTTCACTTCTGATATTTTTTTGGAGATAAAAACTGAGAAACTCTAAATTACAGGCAGCGCAAACAGCAATGCCTATGGGTAAGCTGGTCCATCATTACCCATTACAGGATCCTGGCTTTTGATGCCTGTAACTGTCAAATATTAACTAATTTGTAATGATTTTTTCCTGTGATTTGTGTGTCAGCCTGAAGCTGATTTTTAAAATAGTTCAGACAGTTTGAAAAATGAGGTTGGCAAAAAATACATTTTGCTGGTGTTAAAACTGTTGGACTGCATGACTGAGGAACTCTCCCATCTCTGTGCTCTAAAACTGAAATTTAGGAAAGGGTTTGCCAAGGATTTGATGGGTGAGGAATGTCCCAGATGATTTCCATTAAAAAACCTGAACACAAACCTCTAGTCAGAATGGTCTTTCCACATTCTACTGTCTGAAAATTCCAACAATAACTGACCACTGGGGATGGACAAGACTTTCTGGCAATGGCTTTTCCCAGAAGCAGAGGTCTGAGGGAGAACAGAGAGCAGGTTCTGCTGTAGCTCCCCACAGTCTCACCCATAAATGTGTATGAAAAGAAGAGTTCATGATTAGGATGCAGGCTGAGCAGGCAAGGGGATGATTGGAACTTAATGAGAAAAAGATGAGGAGGCTGTGACAAGAATGTAGGAAAGGTGTGTGATTCTGAAGTGAGGAGGGTGGGAGAAAGGAACCATGAACTTGGACCACGACTCAAAAATGGACTACTGAAGTGAGACTATCAGGCTGTTAGAAGGGAAATGGATGAAGCCACAGGGCTGAGAGTGAGAGACAGAGGGTCCTTGGGTATTAAGAGTATAATCTTTTCAAAGAGTCTGGTCAAAAAAAAGCTGTGAAACTCACTGACAAAATGTATGATTTATTTCTCCAGCGACTGTTGCATTTAAAGAACATCAACCTACTGCTAGTGAATCCTGAGGAAGCTCTAGAGGCAGTGGGCAATACTGTGGATATCAAAGGTCCTGCTCTAGTTCTAAACCATTTGGACATAGAAGAATTCTACATAAAGGGGCAGAGGTGTTCAGTTTCTTAGATTGTTAAACATAGAACAGTGACTTTGAAGAGCTAAAGTCTCACACATTAGGGGATGGGAGGTTTACTGCCCATAGAACCCTAATTCTCCTCAGTTTATGTGTATTATTTTAAGCAGACTGTAATTGCATAATCATGTTACTTTTTCACAGAACACTTACCACATTAAGTGCAAGAATGGATATGGCTCAGGAAATGAATCAAAGAACTTGTCACCATTACAGGACGAGGTGCCTTGGTAGCTCCTCTGAAGTGCATCCCTCCGGCAATTTTCATTAACTTAGTCTTTCTGCACAGAAACATGCCACTGCATTCTGTCATTTTTAGACTGCTTGGGAGCTGAAACTCCCTATTTAGGAACAGTTTGCTCTGTGACACTAGCTAACTAAACTAACTCAATCATAGCTCCTTCAAAGCAAAGCTTTATTTTCTCAGAGACAGGCAGTGCAGAAAGCAAAGATTTGACACCAGAACTTTAACTCTCGTCTTCAGTTTTTGCAGGTTCTCTCCATTCTAGTTTTTCCCCTTTCCAGTTTGGAAGAGGCCACTTACAAGATCCCACAGGCATGTTCAGCCACTGTTGACTCCACAGTCAAACCCCCTTCCTTAGGACAGTAACTTTTACAGTTTTGGTGTCCATTTTGAGTCATCTTGGGTGTAAGAACAATAAACACATTGTCATTGTTACTGGAAACAGGTAAGGCTGTTCCTTTTTAGCAGCTTCCCCCTTGTAACTTCAGGAGTTATTTGTGCTTTCCTGGAGCGCACTTCATCTTTCTTTGTGATGGAATTGTTTTCTACTTGCACCTTCTTTTACTATTACTTAACATCATCTTCAATGTAACTCTTCTTAATCATGTGGAGTAATGCAAACAGAATAAAGTGACTTATATCTTGTATTTGTAAAGCTAAATGTAACATCCTCATTTTCCCAAGAGCATAGTCAATGGGACTGGTTTCTCAGCAGAACTCTGCCCGATTTGTTGCCACAAAGACTGAAGTTATAGGAGGAACGGATGTAAATCAGTGTAAAGACATAATAGATCATATTCTTGATGAAGCATCTGTGGAATTGAGGAAGTAACTTAAATTCAGTTTCTGAAGATGGCCAGTGAATTTTCCTCCTCTGCGGTACTGAACATCCATTCCCCAAATTCACAAAAGCTTTGAGCTCATGTCACTGTAAAGAGGTATCAGTGGTGCCTGTGCTCAGAATAAATGAAAGACCTCAGGATATACAGTAGATCACACCATCAAATTGCAGGACACAGAAGTCTTCTGCTGGGCACTCAAAATTAGTTGTCACTTCGGATGTTAACTGTTTAGTTGAAGGTACTTCTTCAGCTCACGAGAAGGCTGTTCATAACTTCCTCAGCTGTGTCACAACGGAGCACCACAGGACAAACCTAGAGTGAAAGGCAGAGTACGCAGTAAATAATGGCTGCTGGTGATACATCCCAACCAACTACGGGAAAAGACAAAAAAGAATGCCCACATCCTGCGATGATGAAAATAGAAAACGTGACTGTGTAGCTAAAGACTACACATTGAACACTTTATGTGGGAACTTGAACTCTCTCCCCTGTTGGTCTCTGTAAGCAGCACTAGGCGCAGGCAGAGTACACCCTTCTCTGTGGGGCACTCCCAGCCAGCCAGGAGCCCCGGCCCAGGACAGAGAACACTCCCCCTCCACCCGGGCCCTCTGCCACGCACGGGAGGGCCAGGCTGGGCCACCGGCTCTGGGAGGCGACGAGCGCAGCGTGGGGAGAAGAGGCAGCAGCTCTTTAACCAGGGCAAGGGCTAAGAGTGAAGAAAACGGGCAGCTATACCCGGTAGGTATGGGAGCCCCTTCCCCAGGGGCCGAGCTCCCTCTTTCAGGACTCCTCAACTCCACCGCTGCTCCCGTCCCGCCGCTGCCGTCAGGCGCGGGAGGGGGAAAGGAGAGCCTCGCGCCCTCGCTTTACGGCTCGACGTGTTTTGCGACGCCCAAGATGGCAGCCCCCAGGGCACAATGAGCCCGCTCCGGCTGCTATCGCGCAGCCTAGGGGGACGTGGGCAGACAGGGCGGCCACCGCGGGGTTCCGCAGCCCGGCGCTGAGCCGCCTGTTGAGGGCGTGGGTCTTCCGGCCGCAGCGAGCGAGGAGGGGAGCTCGTCCGCGGCCGCTTAGCCTGCGGAGCCCCGCCGGGGCAAGTGACTGGCGAGAGGAGCCGACGGCGGGGGCCTCCCCGGGGCGGCGAGCGGGGAATGTGGGGCGCCTTGCTGCGGCTCGGGGGCCGCGGAGCCCCCGGCCTCCGGGCTCTGGCGTCGGGCGGCCCGCCCTGGAGCCAGGTGGTGTCGGAGGCCGAGAAGATCGTGGGGTACCCGACGTCCTTCATGAGCCTGCGGTGCCTGCTGAGCGACGAGCTCAGCAACATCGCTATGCAGGTGCGCAAGCTGGTGGGCACCAAGCACCCGCTGCTCGACACCGCCCGGTAAGCACCCGGCCCGCCGGCGAGGAGCTGCCCGGGGGTGCTGGGGCCTCAGCCCCGGCCTCCGCGGTGGGAACTCAGCCCTCAGGAGGCTTGTCAGAAACTTGGGGGACGTTTCGGGCTTCGTTAGTTGCCGGGAGGTGAGGCTGGGGTCGGTGGTGGTGGCCGGCATCGCTTGGCTGGCCGAGCCCGTTGTCCGTGGTAGTGATTCAGAGGAATCGACTCAATGCCTTAATTCAGTAGGTGGGGTGTCCCAGATGGACCCTGGAGGACTGATTGTTCCTGGGGTGACCCCGGGGAAACCCTGCCTTGAAGCGAGGGGTTTTGCGTGGGCGCTTGGCGCGCTGTGCTCCAGGAGCTTCATTTCCTTGCTGCAACAGGTTTATCCTCTTCCATTCAGAAGTTGTTTCGTTGTAATGCCACGTGTGGTGAATGAGTTTCCCCAAGCGATGTGCAAAGACACATCCCCTGATAATGGAAGAAGTATGGCTTGTCTCACTCACAGTGATGTGGTTTTTTAATATTAAGAACTATCTTGTGAGGAAACCAGTAGAAAAAAAGGGAGAAACTAATCAACTTAAAAGTTCTGAATGACACTGTTCTGAACTGTGTATTTTGTTACTAAGAGCTTCAGAAAACAATGTCTGTTTTGGAATATCCAGCTGGGACCTGTGAGTTTTTGTATGTTGTTGAGATTTTTAGGGTTGCTAAGCTGATTATCCACCCTTTCATTTTTAAGGCAAATTGATGGAAGACTTGCACTCCTGCCAATAAACAGAAGTTGGGGTTGTTGGGCAGTGTTTTCTTTGACTGTAAAACAAGAAGTGATTGGCAGTGTTTTCATTAAACAATAAAATGCCAGAGGCTTAACAAAATTTAAAGATAAAAAGAAGTGCAATTTTCCAAGAATGTTGGGTTGTGGATTTGAATTTTGGGGGGTGGGTCGATTGTTTTATTTCTATAGAACTGTGTTTGCTATAGTTGTGAATACAGCAATGTACTAGAACCCAAGTTTAATAGACATAGTATTTTTTAACAACTGTAAAAACAAAAATTAGGGTTTAAAACAAATGTTCTGCTTTTCTGTTAAAGAATAAAAATTGTAGCTGTATAGTGGTCCTTGACAACTCCACAAAAAGTTATGGTATAATGATACAAAAGCAAGGCTTGTTTTTCAAGCTCTCTGTCTCTAAATCTGCTTCTTGAGTGAACAAAAGGAATACAGGGGACAAACAGCTTTTTAAAGAAACATTGTTTTTGGCGGGGGGGGGAGGGGGGAGTTAGTTATTGGCTTTAAGTAGACTTTTCTGGAAGAAACAAATCAACTTGTTAATAAAAATGGACTTTAGAAAATGCTGATGGAGGGGATTTTATTTAGTTGTTTAAAAATAGAAGTTGTGATATTATGGTAAGCTTAGCAAAGATTTTTGGTTTTATTTTCTAAGAGGAGGGACAAGGAGAAAATTTTGGATCCAACTTTAATGTGAGTTGATGAAATGCAGGGAATAGGAGGACCTCAGTGCAACATATTTGGGCTCTTAAACTTCCACTGCAGTCGTAGAAGTATCAGAGACACCCACAGTGATAAAGGGGGCCTTCAGTGATAGCTTTAGGGAGTCTATTCAGTGTGTGGTAGTTGCTGGTTTATTTGTGAGTTAAGTTTAAATACAGTATTTTGAGGCATGGTTGGGGGTTTTGTGGTGGAGCTGTGATGTGTGTGTGGGGGGTTGTTTTAAATGGGGTGCTTTGGACTTAATTCTGTAAGCCTATGGCTTGTGGAACACCAGTAGGAATATAATCATGCACAGAGGGCAGCAGGATTGAATCCATTAGTTTTAAAAATTCATGTATGTTTTAGACTACACTGCTAACCTGATGTGTCATGCTGGAACAAAAGGCAGTATTTACTCACATCAAACTGAAACCATGTGCCCTTCTTTGGATGATCTTATTTGGCTTCACTGATATTTCCAAAGGCTTCATTGCAGATTCATTTCCGATAGCCTTGACTTCTGTAATTTAAGAAGAATTAATTTCCCACAGACAAGTTTTATTACACCTGTAGCAGTGCACAAGTTGTGCTTCACCTTGTTTTATGGTATGATTTTCCAATAAGGTGAATTTTGACCTTGTTCTTTCTTAATAATCTTAATCATCTCTTTCTGGAATTTGGCTGTTATATGTTTGACTGTAAATATGACTGGTTTTAGTTATGGTTCCGGGGTCTATGCTCTGACTTACCACAGCAGTTTAGGAAACAGGTCTTGGTTTTTCTATACATATTTTAAATCTCTGGCTCATTACCCATGCTTATAAAGTAACATAGGTTTCCTGTTGTGTGTTCAGGCAAATGTTTTAAAGCAAGGGTATATAAAATATGTTGTTTGGTGATTTTTTTTGAAACGAGTTATTGATATGTTCTGCAAATCTAATTTTTCAGACTGTGAGTGCATAAATACTCTATACGTCTATTAAATACTCCAACACTTAAAGAGATTTTTCTATTTGTGGGAACATCTGAAAAATCTGTCCAGTAAAATTGATTAATTACACGTGCTGTTTTTCAAATTTCTACTCATTTATTTTTGAGGTTATAAGTGGTGACAACCAAATTATGATTGCTTGCTGTCGTCTCTAAGCAATACTAATTTTCTTTAACCTTCTTTGACTGGTGGCATTTTGTCATCAGTGTTTCTGTGTCTACCCTCCCTTCCAATCTAAAAGCTTTGCTAGCCTTTGCAGACTTGCTTGGACCCATTAGGGGTTTCTTAAGCCTTGGTAGAAACCCCTCTGCTTTATCTGTCCAGAATAGGTTCTGAGTATAAGACATAAATGCCACCACGTTGAAAGCCTTTAGTGTAATGAGAGTAGCAATGAGCATTTTTAACCTTTTGCCGAGCTTTGGGTCACTGTTGCAACATGTAGCCTGTGCTGAGAGCCTTAAAGAAGACAGCTTAAAGATCCACGTGAGGTGGGCCATGTGGAGGAACAGCTGTTGGGGCAGTTTACGTTTCTCTGATGATCCCATCCGTTTCTTCCTCTCATTTGGATGTGGTGGTGGCAGCTCCTGGGTATAAGTGCCTGCCATGAATCAGGACTGCAGCAGGTGTTCTTCTGGGATGATGTGCCACCCTGATACCTCCTACCAAGCCTGTGCCTGGCCAGCAGCTTTAAATCTGAGCTATTGCTGACTCTGCTCTTGGGAGGGCAGAGACGGGTAACCGAGCCCTGCAGTGAGGGATCTGGGAGTTCTGTAATCCGTGTGGCACAGTCAAATTTATCTTGGTTTCGATTTTTTTGTTTGTTTGTTTTTAAGGTTTTTGGTTCTTAGAATTCAGCCACGTGAAGTGAATGACCTCAGTGCTAGCTTTGCCAGACTTGTTAGAGAGGGTGAAACATGAGGGAAAGGTTACATTTCATTTTAGAAAGGCTAATGTCTAGTGGTTAACAGATCATTGGAAGCTGGGGTGTCTGGATTATATTCACAGCTGTGCTTTTGGCTCTCTAACTAGGGCAAGTCACTTAATTTTTCATACTTGCATTTACTTATCTGTAAAATGAATAATGTAGCATCTGTTTTCTGGAGGTGTTGCACTTCATTCATTACAGCCTGTATTGATCACTGTGATCTTTGACTGGAAAACTGTGCAGAAGCAATGTTAACAAAGAATACTTTAAACAAATGTTATCATTAAAATATTCACCTCTAATGGATACTCTGGAAACAAAATTGCAATCCAACTACTTCTGGATCTTTCTGTTTGTAGGCCTGTGAGTCATTGTATGATTCTTCAGAGCTTTCCATTTTCTTTCCCTATAATGAAGTGTTTTCAGCAGCTACTCAAAACTAACATTTACATTTTTTTTTTTTTCTCTTCAGGCCTTGCTGGACTAAAGGAAAACTTTTTCAATGCATGAACATATGACCTCCTTTTTGGCTGGGAAGCAAACAAATCTCCAGTCTCTTCTCTTCCCCCCCTTTCTAGGCTAGCATACATCCTCCTTAATATAGGAAAGAATCTGTAATTGGCACAGTGATCTACTTCTCTCAAATACATCGTGTGAATAACATTTTCTTGATTATTTAATCTCCCTTGAGAAGTGTATAGCTTGCTGCAGATTGTAAACAGTAAACGTTATGGCCAATGCATCACTTTTATAATATCACTAAATGAAATGGAACACTCCATACACGTAAAATTATTATGGGATACCATTTAGCTCTAGCCATTCTGTCATTAGCTTGTAGGAGGAATGGCTATATTTTATTTCTGTCAGAATTGTTTGTTGGTGATAAATGCTTAAGTAGTCTTAGTTATGGTTTTCCTGGATTATTGCAGAAATAAAAAGCCTCTGTAGACCAGGTTTTGTTCTGTTGCAGCCCGCTTCATGTAGATCTCTAGCCATTTTAAGCACCAAACATAAAATGAAATCCAGAGTAGTTTGAGTCGCATGCTTTTCAGTTAAAATGTACAATAACATTGGTTTCCTGATAGTTCTGTTTCTCTGTCAGCTTGAAATGGCTTAGTTCAGTAACGTGTCATGTAGCTTAAGATGTGGCGTGCATCTCCCTCCTATGTGGGTGATTGATTTCATCTTAGACCTAGGGATTTGTTCCAAGCTGGTGTTGGAACTGTTGTTGCCAAGCTATATTTTGTATTAACAGAATGATGACCTTAAAACTATACTTTTAAAATAATTGTAGATACTGTGATTGACTATGAGTAACTTTTTAGCAACTTGTCTCAAATTTTAATTCATTATTTTATTTTTTTTCTGGGCTAGAAAAATGAAAGTGTCTATTTACTTGGCAGTGGTTAATGAGGTACCTTTGTCTGAAAACAGCCAGCAGCTGGATACTCAAAGTGACAAGCAGAGGATCTGGTCAACTTACAGCTTGTAAAATGTACTACAGACTTTTAAATTCTACTGGACTGTTTAATCTGTAACAGAACTTGGGAGCATAAAGTCCTTCCCCTGCTGTTGCTGGATCAGAAATTAAAACACATTTGCATTCACTAAATTTTATTGTGTTTTTCAGCCTGCTGTAACACTTTATAAAAAATATTTTTGTGGTAGAGAGATGTGATTTTTGTAATTGTGGTGAGAATGCCCTTGAAGTTTGCTATGAGGTAGCAGTTGTATCATTTCCTACATTCACCGCAGAGATCTGTTGCACTTCCTGGAATCACTGGCCACCAAAGCCAGCATGCAGGGCATCTCTGCAGAAAGTCTTAGTAGTGATGCAGAAATGCTTTTTCTGCTTGATATGTTCAACACTATTAACTGAAATACTGTGGGTTATAGGAATTTTGCCTTTGTCCAGCAAGACTATTTCCCAGAACATTCTGTATAGTTGATGGAAACAGGAGGGGACTCTCAGGAGAGCTCCAGTTGAAGCACTGGGGTTAAACTTTTGTTTTGATTCACCACATCAAAAAACTTCTTTCTTTCAAGAAAGGCTGGTCTATCTTAGCTAAGTTGGGTTTTGTGAATATCTTTTAGTCAGTTTTGGTAGACGCGAGGAGTAACTTCAAAAACTTTTGTCATGTTACATCTCTTATAAATGTTGCTATTCCCTAGGGGTTTCTGTTGCCATACTTGCCATCAAGAAAATTATTCTTGGACAAAAATAAGTGTCATATATTTTGGCTGAGTGAACTCACAAAGATCTAGCCTAGAAAAGTTAACGTTGGAAGGTAAAAAGACATGGAAGAACTTAAATTGTTGTTAAGCTCATATATGGTCTGAAACTTCCTTCTTTGTCTGATTCCTTCCATATTCTTCCTTGTACCTGTGGCCTTCACTGTAATTTTCAGTTAGCCACCACTTAATATTGCCTTGTACAGTTAAGGGGAAGAGAGAATCCATTTTTGTAGGTCACACTTATCCTTTATGCTATAGTAAGGTGGAATGGGATGAACGGATGTGTGCTGTTTGTTCTTTCTCTCAGATTTTGTTTTTTGCTTCTCTTCCTGCATAGGTTTCTCCAGCGTATGGGTTTTTTATTTGTCTTCTCTGTTTTCTCCACCAGTAACATTCTATTCATATACTTAACTGCTCATATCCATCAGTTGTTATTGTTCTTTTGAAGAGCTGTCAGTAGGCTCCAGAAGATGAGAGTTGCATCAGAATTTATACATTTAGGCTTGAGGTTCACGGTTCACCTTTAAGGGGCCTTTAACTTTCTTCTTTTTTTTTTTTTTTTAAATTTTTCTAAAACATTACATTTTTGTTGGGTTTGGCAGTGAGAATCTCATTCTTGAAGGTAAAGCATATTAGCCAGTCACGTGCATGTGTGTGTATATATTATAAAAAAACAATTTAGAACTGGAGCTAAGAAAGTCCAACATATATATGATAGTTTTCTGAGCAAGATAAGTTGAGAGTCCTAAGTTGTAGTGACCTTCCTGTTTGCTACCTCTCTAGTGGGCAAACTGTAGTATGGTGAAAGACATCCTGAAGGAGTAAAAAAGTCTTCAGTCAAATTTGGTGCTTTTATTTTTTATTCTTAAAGATTTCTGCCTTCTCCCCCTCCCCTCCAACCCTTGTATTAGTAAACCTGAGCTCAAGAAGTAAAGGCAGTTGTGATCATGATCATGGGTTTACTATAAATGTTGGGAGAGGCTGAACTGATGAGTAAACAGCTGATTTCAGCTGTTGTGGTGCTGAGTTCTTGTCTTGTCATTCACTGGTGGTATTTGTGTGGAAGAATTTATGCGATGGATGTTTAATGGTATGGTGCAATACCCAGTTTTGCTGAATACTTTGCCACCATGAGCTAAGTAGGATCGAGTAGCAAATCTGCAGTTTGAATGTGCAAAAGCTGGGCTGCAAGTTAAATTCTCTTGCGTTTGAATAATTGTTTTTTTGCAGAGATTCTAATTTAAATACCTGTGTTGAATCTTGGTTCCTGTGCTTGTAAGGAATGTATTATTTAGGCATGTACAGTGGTCTTAGTAGATGAAATGTATTCAGTAGGTGATGATGCTGTTTGAGATTTTTCTGATTGAATTATTTACAATGAAAACTATCGATATCAGGACAGCATATTAATTCCTAGTATTTTTGTAGGGAATACGAGTCTGAAGATCTCATCAGAATTTCAAGTGCCAGTCAGTCTTGAAAGGACGTAGCATACTATGCCTAGAGAGAACTTGGTTTTACAGTAGCCTAAGCATCTTTTAAAAATAAAGGTAATTTTTAAAGTTCACATCTGTTCTTTCCTGCTTTCAAGTACAATTGAGTCATAATGCATGTGAATATTGAATACCATGTTTAATGAACCAGTGAACAGTTGTTATGTCAATGTTTGCCCTACACAGGAAAAGAGTACTGAATAAATGGAAATAGTTTCAAAATAATTATTTCTGTAACCCAGGAGATGGTTACCCCATATACCTTTATATAAAGCACAAATAAGAACCAATGTCAGAGAGTAATCAAAATTCATATTTGGGTCACTGGAAACAGTTTTCACTCAGCGAGTCTTCTATTTCACTATAATAAGTTAACTTCTTTGCTTTACAAAAGTAAGGGGAGAAGTACTTTTCCTTGGGCTTTTACTTCCTGAGGTCTATGTTTTGTAGCTTGCAAAAAATGTTCTCCGCTACGCAAGATATTTCCCCTCTCGGCCACCTTTTTTGTTGATGCTGCCTCCCAGGTGACTTCTATCCTTTTTTTGGAGGCCTTGACAGTGGCAGGAGACCCTGTTAAGAAGTCACCAGGAGCGTTTTCCAAACTCCTCCAAAACCCACGGGTAACATTGTATCCCTCTACAGCACTTTGTAAATCTATTCAAGAAAATACGAAGTTCGCAAAGGACAAACGTGAGCCTGGGAGTTGGATGTTTCCATACTTGCATTATTGCTTTCTCCTAGAGGTGGCAGACCATTGTCTTAAATTATTAATGTCTTTCCTTTACCCCACATCTGAGTGTCTTAGTTTCCCTCAGGGTAGGCAGACTGTCTGCAGTGCTTGCCCTAAAGGAACTGCTGCTTGAGACAAACCTGACAGACTATAAAGGAACACCATGAATTTAAAAATCTGATCTATTACAAAAATTAAGTTTAAAATTGGTAGCAGCTGTTTTGCTGTCCTTGAATTGTCCCTGCCAATTCTCTAGCATTGACAATCACTTTAGCTTGTTATTTTTTTCTTCTCTCTTGCTATGTGAAAGATTCATTTAAGGAAGGAAAAACTGATCATATAGGAAAACTGGTAAGACTTATTATACATAATTTTTTTACCAAACATATGCTGTGAACTAGCTAGATTTACTTATAATGATAGATAGTACTTTGAAATTTGTCTCAATACTTAACTGAGGACCTTTATGACCTGTTCAGCCTGCTGGAGGTTCTTAGGTGAGCCAGTCATCTTTTCTTCAATCCTCAGCTATTCCTAAAGAAGGATCAGGCCCTCCAGCTTTTGTATTCATCTTTCTCATTTCTTTTCCACTTAAATTACAAATGATAGTTGTTTGTATTTTGCTTTCTCATTCCTCCTGTTCCTGTCTTCAAAATAGCACAGTTTGGTTCTTCTCCAGACCTGTTCTTCCATTTTGTGAAAAAACAAAGGCAGGCCTATAGGTGATCCTCTGTTTCCTAATAGAATGAAAGTGTATAGTAAACATCTAGCTTGTTTTGTTCCCCTTCTTCCCAACTAAAGAAAGAAATCATACCTAGGAACTACTGATTCAGTTTTATTTTTCTAGTTAAAAAACATGGGCAAGCAAATCCCCTAACCTTCGCCCTCAATTTATTTCAAAAAGTACTCCCTTTAGAAGGAGCTTTCTCCAAGATGAAGTAGAAGTTATTTTTTCTTATTTGTTACTTAGTCCTATAAAGGTGAATTGATTGGCTTGATAGCTGCCACTAAGTATGCTTTAAAATTAATTCATTTTCTAGAATTGAACTCTTAAAATAAAAAAATAAAAAAATTTCCTAACAACTTCCATGATTTTTTGTCTAGATCTTCACACTCATAGTGCAAAATTGCAGGAATGACAGCTATCTTTTTAAGTAACTGCCTGCTCAGCACACTCCACAAAATAATAATAATTAAAGGGTTAATACATCTGTACACTGTCACTGGGCCTTGAAATAGCTTACATACTGCACCTTTAAAAAAAAGAAAATAACAAAACATAAACTAAAATTCTGTGTTTCAATCAAAAAGTAGGCCTGGGTCTGTAACAGGATGTGCTTGTGTAGACCCATCCTGCAAAAGCATAATCCTGATGGAGGCAATTTGAGGGTAATGGTCTGTGCCAACACGCTTTGTGTCTGATTGTCATCTGAATGATTAGCCAGTAGCACAAGCACCGTAATTAGTTGATTTGATAAGACTGCTTTTAATCAAACTTAACAGAAAGTTCGGGTTGTTAAGAGCTAAATGGAATACTTGTTGGTCCAAACACACAAGGCAAAGCTTTGAGATCACAAGTGGAAAATATCTGTTTTGCACACCTTAAAAATGATCATGCTAGCATATGTGTTTGTTAGTGATTTTGATTTTTTTTTTTCCCCCAAAGATTCATCATGCTCATGTTAAATGAGTGTTCAACTTTGAGACTGAATGTGACAGAGCCACCACATTTTCATATTATGAATACTCATATATTTTCATAGGCCAGAAAATAAATATTCCTATAATATATGAGTGCAGCCTGTGTGCATGTTTGTTGTACAGGGGAAAGTTTTTATCCCAATAACCTTCCTGTCTTACAACTGATTGTTTAATGTGGTTTGTGAAGATGAAGGCATGCTATGCATGTATGTTAAAAGTATTTCAGTGATGTTAATGTTACATTATGAAGTTCAGATTTGAGTCATTCTTTTAGAAGTCAACTTCTGAATGTGAATCTGTCTGGTATGACATATTTCAGTAATTAAAAGTTAATCTACAGGAAAAAAGTGCCTTCCCCAAAGCTGTGCTGCCTTGTGAAGGTGAAGCTGAAGTGTAAAGGGCTGAGAGATCAATTTGTCATCTATCCTTGATCCCCAGTTGTTAAAAGCCAGAAATACTGGGAAGGGTGTATATTCCATGTGTTATTGTCCACAGGAAGAATTTGTGACTTTCCCATAGATATTATGGGACTCATTGACAGGCTCTGCAAGAAATCAGATGTTACCTATCGGTAGAAGTAATAAAGTGAAAAGACTGTTTTCAGAAACAAGGCCTCAGATGACTCAAGGAAGCAGCATGTCTTGGAGACCTTTAGGGTAATTGTAGAGGAAGCCCTTCTTCCAGTACACATTTATTCAAGGAGTGGAAGGCACTGAAGGAATTCCTGCTATTAGAATGTACCGTATGTTTTGTGTCTTGTCCATAATATAAATTCATAAACCTGAAACAAATAGTCTCGCCAGTTGGAAAGTAGGAAATGCATCCATGTAGTGACTATAATGTGTCATAGCAACCAAGTTTTAAAATAGTCAAATTCCAAAATAATGTTATAAAAATGACATCAGAGGAAAAAAAAAAAAGAGTATTATGTGTTATGTTATAGCAACAGAAGCATAGGCTTGCTTGTTTGTTTGTGAATCACTTGGTATCATATTGCAGCCTGTGGCTTATTAGGAGGGAGGGGTCTGGAGTGTATGTCCTAACATATAGTGCACGTTTGAGGGGGTGTGTGGGGGTTTGTTTTTCAGTTGGGGGTTTTTTTGGCCATCCTTTTTCCTGTGACACTTTGAAAGAGCTGAAGTTAGGTTTTCCTGTTTTTATTTCATTTTATTTGAAAATAAAAGCTGAATATTCACCTTCTCGTTTGCTTTTACGACTCCAGGAGTTCCCTTGAATCTTTTGGGTTTTTTACCAGGGCTTGAGAGATGATGATTAAGCTTTAGTAGAAAAATGTTATGAATGAAACTTTAAGAGGTGGGGTTTTTTATTAATGTGAGCATAATGTTATTGGTGGATGCCCTCCTGCCTGGTGTTTTCACAACTAGAATTGTTCCCCTCTCTTTCCTCTTCTGTTGTAATTGTCAGGTGATGTACTTGTTAGAAATACCAAGTCTGGATTAATACGTTGTCCCTGGCTGGTACTGCTGCTTCACATTACCTTGGTATGCATGTAGGTATTAAATATTGAAAGCTGTTTTCACATTCTCGTGTGGTGAAGCTCTGTGTCAACAAATCTTACTTACTGAGCAGTTTGGAAAGCATGTACACACTGGTATGCCTTAGGAAATCTGCTGTTTAAGTCTTTGTCCTGATTTTCTCTGGCTATGATAAATGGAGCGATAGACAAGGAACCATAATAGTGAGCGTCAGTGACAGGAAGAAGCATTGTCCTGAGAATGTGAAGAAAATCTGTTTAAGCTCAGGAATAACTTAAATGCTTACCAACTACTGTCACTAGACCTCATGAAACACTTTTCAGTCTCTTTTTCAAAGGAATTTGAAAGCAAAAGTCTCTAATGTTGTATGAAATAGTATCTTTATGCTTTAAAGATTTGTAGTCCATGTGTTAAATCTGGAGACAAATACAAGCCCCTTTTATGAGTATAATTTTTAGGAAAGTGAGGGATACCATTGAAGAAGAGTGAAGACATACTAATGCTTTAAATCTACATGGAATGAATGTTGCCATGATATAGAATGTAATTCAAACATATGAAGCCTGTGAATGGTGTTGCTAATTATTGAGAGAGTGTAGTTGTGCGTTTCATGTTTTAAAAAAATCCAACCAACAACAACAAAACACTTCAGGAAGAGGTGATGTGTAAGTTTTATTTGTTTTCTACCTCGAAATCTGTATTGTTAAAGACAGGAGATGCTCAGAGGTTTTACATGTTTAACCCTTGCCTTATATGAGTAATTTGAAGATGTTTTTACATTTCTGCACTAAGAATGGGAAATCCCTTCCTTCTTTGAGTGCTAAATAAACCTTCCAGAGCTGATCTAGCTCTAGAAAGAGAGTTAGAGGAAGAAAGAGTGAGCTTTCTTTAGCTCTATTTCCCTATTTATTGTTTTTATGAATTCACAAACCATTGACTACTTTAGTTTTACTACTGAGACAGAAAGGCAGAAACCTGCAGACTGGTTATGGCAAAAATAAATGTAACTGTGGATAGCATATTGTGTTTCCATACCTGATGTAATTTTATTTAAAAATGGAGTTCTGCATTAGATTACCTCAAAAATTTCATCATTTGTTGATGCAAATAATTTTAAATTCTTCCCTCCCCTGTGAATGATGAATTGCTTTTTCATGAGAGATCTAGATTATTTTAATTAATTACTTGGGGGTTTAAATCTTTAAATTTTAAATTAAGTTACAGGTGAGTTAAGCTCTTCCCTGAGGAGCTTTTTCTATGTTAGCAGTGGAGAAGGATAATATTTTCTGCATAATTCTCTGATGGGCTGTTGTATATTGCTCTGTTGAACAAGACTGCTGTTTTGCTTTTGATCTCTGGTCTGCGTCCAGCGTTTCAGAGAACAACTTGGACAATTAGAAGATATCACCAGAAACATATTTTCCTGTCAGCGGTGGAAGAGAAAGATTAAGACCCATTGAAATATATTGCTTTGGTTCAGTTGTTGATGACTGCAGAAATTTAATGGAAAATTAAATGAGGCACTGATAACCACATGTATGAAATTACTGTAGACAATGGGCAAAATACAGAGACAGGTTTATTGGTGTAATTTCATATTCTGATTAAGTATTCCTCTTGCTTAAACTATTTCTTATATATGTATATAACTATAAACGCTTATAAAAGGGTAATCTTATCAGTTGCTTATGGGCTGTGGGGATTGAATCAATGCTTATTTTCCTCTTCTTGAGTATGATTACTTGTTGAAGATGTGATACATTTAGGTCATATTTGGCATGTGTTTAAACTGAGCTTGATTTATGAAAAAGAGGGAATAACAAACCTAAATTGTGTTTTCCCTTGTGTGGCTATTCCAGCCAAGCTGCAATTTATTTTGTGGTATCTTAAGTTACGATAGAAGATACATTCATAAAATAAAGTAGGGTAGAGAGTTCAGTCATTAAACTTTTTAAGTTAGCTTTCATCATTGTGCCTTTAATTGTGTTAATTCAAAGAATTTTCTTGGAGGCTGCTTGACGAGCAGTATCAAAGGGGAAGAGAAATTGCCTTAAGCAAAGACATTTTGGTGAGAACATTCCTACAGTAACTTACAGGAGAGACATCACTGGACCAACCACTTTTAAAATCCCTCAATCTTCATGCTTTTTTTTTAATCTTAATATTTTTGGCTTCCTAATAATCTTCCAGAATACTGTATTTCAATGCCTGCAGCCAGTGGCAGAGAGCAAAGTATGTCCTGTAATTGAAATTTTCTCATATATTTTCTTTTTTTGTATCTGTTGAAGACAGGATATGAAATTAGATGAATTCAGTTGTTGAATGTGGTGTGCTCTCTAGGCTTTTTACCTTTTTTTACCACCCACCAATAATGTACAGTGTTTAAAGTGCTGGCCTCCAGGCCCAGACTGCATTCTTCATTCTGCCTATGTGACTGTTGGCAAGTAATTTTTCTGGGCAAATTGTGGCAACTTTGTGTGCAGCACTATTTAGGGAGATGGGCTCAGAACCCTGGCAGGAACAAGCTGCTCCAGATACCTTGGGGTCAGAACTTACCTTCTGCTTCCTGCTCCCTTGTGCTGTGGGGACCCCCCTGAGGAGGCAAAAAAGAAAAAATGCATTTCATAGCCTGGAGCCACTGCTTACCAGGGTGCAGGAGCTGGAATATTAACAGAAACGCTCATGAAAAATGTAAATGTGGGTAATTGCACTTTGTGAAGGTTGGGGTCTTTTGTGGAGTTGGATACAATAGGAAGCAAGTAGTTGAAACTCACCCGTGGTGATGTGCAATTGATAGACTTTAGTTATGTTGTGTTTTCTTTTTCAGAAATTTTTACTGTCAGCTATTGTGAAGTCCTCCATTCAAAAACTACTTGCAATTAACTTTGAAAATGCTTATTTATTTTCATTACGAATGATACAAGATTCCTTTGGTAGTTACAAATTCAATATATCTAAGTTATTAATATTGGAGTACAGGAACAGTTTGGGATGTCAAATAGTGAAAACATTAGTTACAGAAAATGTTGAAATTCATGATACCAAGTAGATGGCAACTTATTAGCATCCTGTGATAATAATAATTTAAAAAGTCATTTTTATTTCATATGTAAGGAAAGTTACATCCAACCTGATTTATTTATTTTTTGCTTCATGCACAAGTGGTCCTAACACATTTTTAGAATGAGGCAGTAAGTAATCTTCAGGTAACAATATTCTGTGCTATTTTAAGGATGTATGCCCTACTGATGATTTTTAAAGCACAAAATAATGATGGCACACCATGCAGAGGTCTTGCTTGCCTGAGGCAAATGGTCTGAATGTACTACGTGCAGACTTCTGTTTGCTGACGGAAGTGCTGGAAAGGAGCTGGGTTACATTGGTTTGTGGTTGGCTTTTTGTGTAGGGTTTAAGTGACATTTATATCTTTTAATTTGCTATTAATTGTACTGAATTTAATTGGCAGCTGAAATATTTTACATGGAATAAGAAAAGAAGCATAAGGGCTTCTGGGAAGGAAGTTAGGAGCTCAGTTTTGGCAAAAGCAAGGTTCAGCTGACTGCTTGGTGATGGCAAGAAGAACGCCAGGCAGTTTGGATGGAGCACACCAAGCCAGGGGCAAGGCAGATTTCAAGCAAAGGACTAGGGTCCTGATAGATTAACTAGCAAGTGGAGAATAGGAGTGTTACCACTAAATTATTAGAGAAACAGCTAATGAGAGAGGAAGGAGTAAAGAAGGCTAAGAAACCCCCAGATTTCAAGAGGGAAAAGTGAGAGAAGTACATTACGGAAGTCAGATTAAAGAGGAGCCAGGTGGAGTGTGTGTGCGCCAAGGGCTGGTCACGGTGAGGTTGTTAAGAGATATGTATGAAACAATTTCAGTTTGCCTCCAGAGCGTTACAGTGGTTTCAAGAGGATTTCAGCCATGTTGTGCTTTTAAAAGCTAAGCATTGTGTATACTCCTTTCATCACTTTAAATTGAAAACAACAGAAAGATGTAGTTTAGCAGACTCGCAGCTCCCCTTATGGACAGCAGTTCATGAACTTCATTTGTCTTGCAGGGCATGTCTGTGTTGTGCAGAGGCGATCTGACAACCTTTTTGCAGCGTCTGTGTATACCTGTCAAGTAAAACTGGAAATACTTAGCATTTGTCATCCTAATCTTCAGAGAA
The DNA here is from genome assembly GCA_013401335.1 of Brachypteracias leptosomus. Classification (NCBI taxonomy): domain Eukaryota; kingdom Metazoa; phylum Chordata; class Aves; order Coraciiformes; family Brachypteraciidae; genus Brachypteracias; species Brachypteracias leptosomus. The sequence goes on from VYZX01006255.1 coordinate 33,325, forward strand.
CATAGGATACATAGGGAAATGCAATGTGACTTTTTTTTAAACAAAGAGGTATGTGAATAATATACCAGAAGAACTATAGGGAAGGAGAACGTTTACTAATTAAAACCTTGACGTAGTACAGAAGTGATGGTGGTGTCTGAGCGTGCTAATGACCAAGCATTAGCTTATTGCAAATGTATTTGGACACAGGGATAGGAATTGCTTTCCTATTCTGTTGGGACTTAAAAATATTTAATGTCATAGCTTTCTATTTTGTAGTGAAGGAACTTCAATTTTAGTTTCATGATTTGCTCTGGGATTTAATAGTTCACCTGAAATCTTATATTGACTTTTGTAACAACACTTGCAATTTGAATCTCTGGAATAGAGGTATTAAAACTCTGCAAAGCGTTTCCTTTGGCAAGGGAAGCTCTCAGGTAGAGAGGGCTTTGCAAAGTTTTACTCCTGTTGCCTTAATCTGTTTTCTTGCTTCTCGATCTTCTAGTTCAGAGGAGCTCTATGGAGGAAAAAAAAATCTGTAACAAAATAGGAGAGAGCGAAAAAATCCCTAAGAAATGTGAATCTACATTTACTGGAGGACAAATGAAAGCTGTACTGAAATTGAGGAATATGGTGGAAAATAAGGTTTGTATCAGACTATTGTGTCAGAAATTACGAACCCAAATAGTCACCAGAGTTCAGAAATAAATCTAACCAAATTTTTTTTTTTTTCTTTTCCCAATTTAATATCAAGAACTTTTTTTTTCTGTGTAGGATAAAGATATAAGATATATTTCTTATTGCCATATTGTTATTTGAGTTTTAATTGCCTCTTTTGGGGAAGAAAATTTTAGGGTGGAAGGAAAAAAAATCTTTGTGCCTACAAGATGACGACTAATACTTTTGTGAGCTTCTAAATACTTGAGTTTTTAATGATTCAGGGGAAAATTGCAGATAAACAGTTTTATTAACTGAAAGTATTCTTTCTGAATATATTGAATAGTTAAGAAAGCATTCAAGAAATCTTTTGATTTTGGTTGGCTGCCAAGTGATGCAGTAGGATGGTTTTAACAACTGGCTTAAGGCTCATTGTGTTGAGCGGAAGAAGCAGAATTGGCCAGAGAGGTCTCGGATTGTGGTTTCCCAAGCAGCTGAGTTGCTCCGATGGCTGTTGCTGCTGGAAAGGAAAGATCACACCTTCCTCTTCCCTGCTCCTGCCTGTGCAGCTTTGTCTCTCCTGTGCATTGGCTGTGGTGTTGGTCTGGCCTTTCTGTGAACTACTGTACTTGTTAATCCAGGAAAAGAGAGAAACAGATGTTTTCTTCATTTGGGATTTGTTTTCTGCTGGGCTGATCCAATTCACTGATGGAGATGGTTTAATGTGTACTCTCTTTCAATGTGTGATATGTAGGTTCGTTAGGCTGCTTTGTTTTGGAAAAATTACTGCTTCCTTTTCTGTGTTGGCAGTCTGTAAGGACGTTCTTGCCCCAGCTTCTGAAGTAGCTTCTGAACTCTGCAGCACCTTGTGTGGTTCTTCTAGTTCTCTGCCATTTCTCCTTTAGCTGAAATGAAAAAAGCTTTAACAATTCTCAGCTTCTTTCCTTGATTCCAAAATACGGATGAATGACCTTGAATATTGTGGTTGTCCTTCTTTGCTGTTACTACAGATTGGTTTCGTTTATTTGTAAACTGCATTTATAATGAGATTCTCCAAAGAAGCAACAAAGAGTAGTATCAAGCCATGATTTCAGGCATGTCGCTAGATCTTCTCTGTTTACCCCTTCAGGATGGAGTTAGTAGGGAAGCACAACTGTTGGCATTCCTTGTACATGTGTGGCAGGAACAATCCTTCTCTATTTCATGATACTTCATCTTAATACAGTGCTTGGTGTAGGAAAGGATGAATTTGTCTTTCACAGGCTGTCTAGCCTTGTGAGGTGAATAGGTGTCAAATATGTCTTTGATATTTTAACAACTCGTTTTGTCTCTGCCATAAAAAGAGAAGATTACAGATTGCTATTTCTCATAAGGATAGCCAGAGACATGCCCAGTTACCTCTACGTGTTTTCTGAAATTTTAAGTTGCCTTAGGAACTAAATGCATTTCAATGCTATTTTAAAAAATACCTTGTCTGAAGAATCTCTGATAAGCTGAGATGAGGATGGCTACCCTCCCAGACAGGGGAAGCAGGATGCTTAAAACCTTCCAGCTGTTTGTCAGCTACTTAACTCTCTGCTCTGAACTGCTGTACCATCTGTCTAGCTAAAAAAAGGTGCACTGAGGAAGAAGAGAAGCATCTTTCCAATTCAGATGAGTCTGCTGCATCCTGTGAGATAATCAAGTCACAGATGATTATGGGAACAGTGAATTTTAAATTTTATAGGAATAGCTTCATAAAAGACATGAAAGATGAAGTTTGAATGAATTCAGCTTCTGGGTATCTCAAAGGAGCAACATCATACATTGGTATTTGCTATGCAGATTTTTTTGCTACTCAACCTTGCATGTAGGTAGTAAGTTTTGTTTCTTCTGTAAAATGTGGCCTTTTATTTAAATCAATGGTTTTAGCCATCCATTATTTTATATTATCTATTACAAATGCCTTATATGTGATAAATAAAGATTTTAACTTAATTTATGAAGAGATCTGAAAGTTGCAGCAGGAGGACAGGGTAAATTTTATAGATTTGAAATAATCAAAATGCTTAAAAGATGAGTTATACTGTACAATTCAATGAACATGAAATTAATGAAGTGTAAAAGGCCTCCGACAAGAAAAATGTGAAAGAAATTTCTTAGCCCCTAGTGCCATCTGCAGGGTTACCACTGGAAGAGGCAGAGAAAGTAGGGAAACAGTTTGCAGTGTCTGGTAACAAGAGAAAAAAAAGTGTCATCTCCAACAAAACCTGATGAAACATGATTTCTTTGTCACACAGTTTCATAACAATGTATATGTCAACTTGTTTTCAGCTTATGAGTGGCATTAAGTTTGTTGGTTAGGGAATACACCCCGTCATGAGGTTTCTCCACACATTTTGATTTCAGCTTCTGCAGTAGCAGGTGGTTTAACCAAGCTTTCTTTCTTTAGACTTCTTGAAAGAAATATCAGTTATTTAAAATGGTACATCTCTTAGCCATTTTTGGGATGACTGGCCCTTTGGCTCTGCTTCCTTTTTGAAGGTTATCACTTCAGAGGGGAGTAACGGACCCTAAATATTTTCCTACTATTCCTTCCATTGACATCGATGTGAAGGTGTGTGTCAGAAATTATGATGTAAATCTGCAGCTCCCCTGCTAGGTCTATTTTTTTTGTGTGATATTAGAAGATAATTTTATCCACTGACCAGTAAGCAAGCTGAGCGTTGATACATGTGGTAGCAGTAGGCAAATGATGTGTATGTGAAAGGATATAAATAACCAGAAGAATCAAAGTTGAGATTTTGTGAGAGGGGGAGTGTAAACTGAAACCTTAAGATGGAGATGATAATGATGATGGTATCTGGAAAATTGTTAAGCCCAAGAAGTTGCTGTTGGTTAAGAGTACATGTGTGCTGTTTGGCATGTGGCTTCAGCAAGACGTCTGGAAGTCTTCCCATCTGCTCTGCAAGAGCTTAGCATTCACAAAGAATGTTTTCTCTTGCGTCTCGCTGATGGGGAAACTTTCCCTTGTCAGAAGCTGACCTGACCTCAATTACTTACCTATTCATCACTTTCCTCCTGACTATTGTAATGTGATACTCCTGGGCGTGAAGCCTGCAATTCCTCAGAAGCTCCAGCTGGTTCAGGGTCTTGTGTTGTCATCTCGGCAGCACTGGCTGCCACAAGTTGAATCTCATCTTTCTTTCTGTGTTGACCCTCTGTAGAACAGCAAGCTAAGGTATTGGTCCATAATCTTCAAAGTGCTTGCTGATTGGAGTTCAGCATGCATAAAAAGCTGCAAGAAGCTGCCAGGGGAAAGCTGTGGCTGCTCACTGTGCTTTCTGACATACTGGAGCCCTTTGAAAATCGTGAAAATTGTATGTGTCATGGTGTTCTCTGGGACCAATCTCTTGCCAGAGAGGTAGCTCCCTTTGGGACTAAGGACCTCTTCAACCTGAATTGGGCACTTTTTGATAGGTGCTTGTTGTACACAGAGAGTTAATCATGTGAATTTTTGGAGTGTCTTGGATGTGGGACAAAAAACTGAGCCTATGTGTTTACATGTCTATCAAGAGTTAATTTTTACTATGTCAGTGTCTGTATCTGAGCTTGTTGTTGTGGATAGGCTTTGTAATGAACATAGGGAAACAAATGCTTCAGAAAGCACAATCTTGGATCCTGTGCTATGTTACTAAAGAAAATGCAATGGATGTCTTTTTGAGGAGCTATACAGGAGAGAAGCGAGTGATGCATGCTGACAGCGTTTCAGGTCTACAGGCATCACTACTTCAGCTAAAACTGTGTGAATCTTTAAAAGTCAATAGTCTCTTTATTTGAAAGAGTCATTGGATCAGTGTAGTGAAGTAGATATGGGAGGGAAAGAGTTCAAAGGGATATCAGAGGTCCACTGAGGACTTTGTTGCTGCAGAAGTGGAGATCAGACATATGATGGTAAGCCAAGCATACAGACTTGTCCTGTGCTTTTGTCTTGTGAAAACATGAATTGTGAGATTCTCTTAATCCCAGGAGAGCAGGGTTTTTTCCCAGATACGTGTGCTATCACAGAAGGGATACCAAGACTTCACAACTGAAGCCGGGTTAGCAAAGTGGCTTCAGCACTGAAGAGTAAAGATCTCATGAGGCTGTTCTGATGATCTTCTGAAAGCTAAAAAGCAGCACTCTATCAGGAAGAGGCAAAGGCCTTAACTTTGTAAGGACTTTCTTTGTAAGTAAGCTTTGGCTTGTTTAAAAAAACCACTAAATAAACTGTAATATAGCTGTATAAACTGTAATATGTGTGCATGTGATTGAAAGACTATGCCTCTCTGGCCTGATAAATTTGGCATTGGGTTTCAGAATTGTAGGAAGTTTGCAGTTTCTGAATCAGTTCTTTGCTTGAACCAGATCAAAACTGAAGTTTTGAAGTGTATTATTGCTCCTGCAAGTCCCCAGAGGAAAATAAACAAACAGAAAAACTTAGCTGTATTGTAAGTGCCCAGTCTTTGTCGAAATGCCCATTAAACAAATAGACTCATGGCCTTGAGTTCTTCTGGGAATGCTATGCTTTTTGTGTTCTGTCCTTTTTTCTTTAATGAAAAATAAAATATGAAAGTGAACTTCTGATGTAGATCAAACATTATCAGAAAGCAAGGGTTTGTAGAAATGGTGCTGATGCTAAGTGAACAAAATGTGGGAAGGTCACCATTGGGCACTTACTCTTTCTGCACATTTGAAAGGCAGATACAAGAGCATCGGGAATTAGATCTTTCCATACAGAAGCATCATCCCATTTCTTGTGACAGTAGTATTTTAATCTGGAAGGTAATCATGGTTTTCATTGTCATTTATGTCCTATTTGTTTTCATTCTGTCTTGGTTTAGAATACTAATGGTGTTTAGAGAGCATGCAGGGATAAAGAAGTCCCAAACAGCAGGTTGTAGTATGTGATATTAGTTCTACTTCATTAAAAAAAAAATTGTCCCTTCAAATCTTTTAGAAGTCTAACAGAAACCAGTATTTATTTGCTGTTGCTTATTAAGAACTAAGTAGGAGTCATAAACAGTTTGAGATCAGTAGAGCAGTTTGGGCAGAGCAGAAGATAGTTTCATTGTTTAAAGGTGGATGCTAAACAAAGTGTCATTTGCTGTT
>VYZX01006255.1:49499-71768 GCA_013401335.1 Brachypteracias leptosomus
ATTCAGTTGTGTGTGGGATGCTGCATTAGCAATGATTTTTTTATTATTATGTGTAGATTGTGTTGGAAGAGATCTAATTCGAGTTGCCTTGTGCTTTACTACATATCATTTACAAGGTCAGTATCCTGGTGATGTCTAGTTAAGTTCTTCCTCTTTCTCCCCCTATATTTCTTACCCTTCAAGAAAACTGGATGGGGGTTTTTGTTTGTTTTTTGGTTGTTTCATTTTTAAACAGTAAATAGTAAGATACCTGACTGATACCTTCAACATTCAGAAAATGCTGATGTTGTGCTTGTAGTCTTGTATGTATTCTCGAAATAGTCATGGTACCCTCTTAGATGAAAGAAGAAGATGCAATAGATGTTTTTGGTTTTCTTTTTAGCAACAGACTAGGATTCTTCTAGCAACAGTAGGATTGTATCAGATCCCCAAGAATAAGAGTGTGTAACACAAGTATGAAGTCCATGCTGTTTGAGATAAGAGCTCCTTTTCTTTTTTTAATGGTACTTTATACTTTAGTTAAATCAGTCCTGCAAAGAAATACAGTTATACAAGCTACATCATTCTGTTCGAGTTACAGGATGCAGCTACTCTCTCTGCAAAACTGGAAGGAAATAAAAGGTTGGTAAAGGAGTATGTGTTCCCATCTCTGTTCACCTCACAAGTTACATTGAAAACTTCCCCAAAAAGAGAGATAATTCTAAGAGGCTGTCAGAAGAACTTTAATTGCAGAGTCTTAAAACTGAGATGCAAGTATTTACTACAAACCATTTTTCACATGAAACTGATGGAAGATCATGACTCAAAGAAGGAATTAAAGTCCCAAGAGAAGTTTTTTGCATTAGCGTATTGTATATTTACTACAGCAGTTTTAATAAGAGAATATAATGCAATTGTAAAACTCTATTCTGAGTGTTTATGTTCATGACTACTATTATATTTGAATATAACAAGCATCATCTATGTAGATACAGAAGGACTATATTTCTGTACGATGAAAAAGGGAAATAATTTGACAAGAAAGACTTTATGCTATTTTATAAGTTATTGGCTTGAAGTAATTTTAAGTCATCACAGTCTGACATTTCGATAACTTTGGATATACCTGGAATTACGAATTATGTATGTTGCTTGTCATTTATACTAGCTAGCTTAAATTTTCTGCTTGATGCACTGTCTTCTTCCTCTGAGCTAATTGAAGTGTTACATATTCCTAAACCTTCATTTTTGTGGCTTTTGAAGATGTTTGGTAAATTTGATGCATCATCATTGAATTTAGATGTTCCATGTTTAGGTGTTATTTTATGTAAATGCTGTTATACACTTGTATTATTTTACAGAAAGAATATTTTAAAATTTTGTGGTTTGATTCTTCTGCAAGTGTAATAGGTCTGATGAGACTGGAGCACCAGTACTAAAAAATCATTTTACAAGAGCATATAGTGATAGGACAAGGGATAATGGCTCTGAACTGAAATTCGGTAGATTTTGATGAAATCTAAAGAAGAAATTCTTCACCATGAGGGTGGTGAGGCACTGGAACAGGTTTCCCGGAGAGGTTGTGGATGCCCCTACACTGGATGTGTTCAAGACTAGGTTGGATGGGGCTTTGAGCAACCTGGTCTAGTGGGAGGTGTCCCTGCCCATGGCAGGGGGGTTGAAACTAGATGATCTTTAAGGTCCCTTCCAACTCAAACCATTCTGTTATTCTACGATTGTCACACATGGTAATAAGAATTTGCAAATATAAATTAAAGATAGTGGGATATTTGGCTTATATTAATGCAGAGTCTTTGAAAGAGGGATTGTCCTAATACATGAATATGCACTGGAACCCTGGTCAAGGACAGTATATTCTAGTAAATTAATATTAAAGTTAGCAGATGAAACACACCAAGAATTAGCACGTCTGTTTTCCCTTTTATTGCCTGAAAGAAGCATTTACATTAAATTATGACATTGTCATTCAAGTTTCTAGATGGCATTAACAGTGTCCTCTGACACAGTCACCAAATTTCTGTCTCATATGAAGACTGAATACACTGGTTTTATTCTTTTATCAAAATAGGCTCCATGGTGTCAATTCTAAAAAGGTCAGTAAGGGGACCTAATTAAACTTCACTTGTTGAGAGTTTGCACCAGGATTGACATTTTCTACATACAGTCTATTAACATTTACAGATTCTTATTTTTAGATTTCAAACTTACCTGTAGCTTTCAGATGCACCCTTGACAGTTGAATTATCATTTTCAGTCATTAAATATAGAGAACAAGAAACTGATTACTTAGAACGCAAACTTTAATTTTTGTCTCAGTTCTGCTCAGTACTACTAAAAACTACTAATTGTCGTTAAATTTAGGTAGTATGCCTCATTCTAGATCCTGCCATAGTGTAAAATTGCCCTCAGAAATTGCTGTGTTTTCAAAGCAGTGATTGGTACATGAAGAGAAAGGACTTCTCATGAATGTATGTACTTCTCTATGTATTTGCAGTGGTTGAGAATGTGAAATACTTCTGCTTATAGACATCACTTTCTGTATTTTTGCTCTGTGTAGGTTAACGAAACTCTTCTCTGTGAGATAGCAGGCTGTCAGTAATTTGAAGTTTATTCTCTGTCCAAGATGAGCATAACTGAGGATCTCTTATTGTTGAGAGTTATCCTGCTTATTGAGAAGTATCATCATGGTACTAGCATTCTGTTTTGTAGCAATAGTCAGCAGAATTGTATTACTGTGAAGACAACAGTGGTCCTCCAAAAGTGTGCAAATCCCAGCGTGGACCTGGAGGATCACATCTCGTTTTTATCTGCTTCACTTTCTTTCTCCTATTCTTGAAAGAATAAGAACTGTGATTTGTAACTGATTTCAAAGTTTTGGAGTTTGGGGTTTGGTTTGCCTTTTTTTTTTTTTTTTCTTTTCCCCCTCTTGTGGCTTGCTACTAAGAACCTGCCCTTCTCTAGTGTTTTATGTGGTGAAAGAGGAAATAAGTCTGGGGACCTTGTTGTCGAGGCTGAGGAGGGCACTGCCTGGTCTCTGGTCTGCTGACACAGCAAACATCTTGCAAGTTTGCTTTTGGAGTGAGCATGTGTTCAAAGAAATGGGTTTGTTCTTTTAATTTTTAAGGTTTGGGAAAATTAAGAAGGATGATAAGCCTAAAATCTAAAAGAAAGTTTGCTGTAGTGTTATCAGCCTATAATTAAAGTTGTTCTTCAGTAGCTTTTAGTGTTTTGGGGGTTGATCTGAAAGCTTGCCTAGCACGTTGGACAGAAAAGTCAGGCTAAATCTCAATATATATTGATAACGTTTTTTCATCACTGGCTTTTGCAGATTTATGTGAAAAATTATAGAGATTATAAAAAGTAGTGTGTGTGTGTTCTTGGGTGTGTTTTCCTTCTAAGAGACTGAATAATGTTTGCAGCAGGAAGTGGTGGATCCACAACTCTTTCCACATAAGCACCTCTCCTGAGGCTCAACTATTAAGGAACAGTGTAGCTGGGCAGGAGCGCATAAACAGACTTTTTTGTGAATTATGTCTTGCCTCTGGGTCAGACTGTTCATTGTGTCTGGAGATTTTTTGCACAGTTTCTACTTTCTTTCTTCCGATGGAGTAAAGTGCTTTCAGTTTCCTCACAGCAGGGCTGCATGCCTCTGCAGAAATTTGTCATGAGAGGGAAGACCTTCATGATTTTTATTTTTTTCTTGAGGAAAGAGTAGCCAAAATAGAATAAAGCATAGAAACAGATACTGTTTTTCAGGGGAGAATCCAGTTTCTTCATTTTCTGCCTTTTCTTTATTTCTGATCACTGACACTTCACCACAAAATCCTAACCACATTTCATTTTAGAAACCTCAGGATCCACTGTGGCTGGCCTCATCGTCAGAAAGGAGACATCTGAGCACAAACACAGAGGCACCAAAAGGTTCTAGCATTCTAGCTGGCCACCTCATAGTCTGGTGAAGAGAGAAATGGAAATCTCTGAAATTTTTTTTGGAATGGTATCTAACAATGCTAAAAGCAGTATTTGCCAACTAGCAAAAGCAAAGTTGATAGGTAAAGAAAATTGTTGAGAACACTGTGTATTATAATTGTAGTGGTACTGGGTTTTTTTAAAGGTCTAATATGTAATTCCAGTGACATGCTTGTTAAATATCTGTACATTTTTCATTTACATTTTGACATTTAAATTTACATCATTTTATGATCCTGAAATTTTACAGCTCATCTTACATATGCTTTTTTCAATGGCAAATTGAAATCACAGATGAAGCGTGCGTAGCTTGAGTAAAGAAGGAAAAAAAATGTTTGGTGGGATGGAGAAAAAGAAACAGTAGCACACAAACATATTCCTTGGCTGCAAGCTTGTATGTGCAAATCAGGCTCACTTCTGAGAACGACCTTTTTCATTTTTTCTTGTGCTAATAAATCCCAAGGAAAGTGCATATGGTTCCTCAAAGTATTAAAATGTATCCCACTGTTGGCATGGTAGGGAACACAGTTTGAAATACTCAAACTTGCCAGCAATCTGTAGTAAAAATATAACTGGACTATTGGATTTTTGGTGAAAGTTTAGCAAGTTTGCTAGAAATCCTTTGACTATGATCCAAGGTTAACTTCTATCCTTCAGATGTAAGATAATATTAGGAGGAAAAAAAAATGTTATTTCTTTTGTCATACTCCTGTCTTATTTTTTTAACATAAATATGTTATAAGTCATTTATTTTGGAAACATTTTCTACTGAAGTATTTGCCTTAATGTTTATCTTCTTAAAGAAATTTAACAATTACACATCACCATTATATGCAGTGTGGTGGTAAGAAAATTTTACTTACATGCATGGTATTGTTTTGTCCAAAGATAGCCAAATAGAAGGCTGGCACCATAAATTTTAAACCTCGAGCATGCACTCTTAATGTTTTTTTTTTTCCCCAGACTAAAATTGTGTAGAGAGTATTTCATTCATTGTATCAAGTGTAAGCTTCTCAATTAATTGAATAATTTTATGTGTAAGTAGTACAAAATGTCTATTTCTAAAATCTCATAGAATTACTTGGAAATTGAAGTGAGAGCTTCGAGGCTGTTGCTGTAGTGCTGAGATGGGAGCTCCCTCCCCAGATACATTCAGATTTACTTACAGGAGTGTTTGTAGTTGCACGTCAAAAACAAAATGTAGTTAGCATCCTTGTGTGATTAATCAAATCACAGCACATCAGGCAATGTATATATGGGATTTTGTCTTTTCCACTGTCTCATGTGAACTAAGTGAGGTCAGGCATAGTTGGTGTTTAGCTAAAGGAACAGTTGGAGAATGGGTAGAGGGAAACCCAATGTTAGCAGGTAACTTGTTAACTTGTTTCTGCAAGTCAGCGCTCTACTGACAAAGTATCATTTGGGAAAAATGGTTTCATAGAAGGTGCTAAATTTGGGGTGGAAGTTTAAAAAGATGCTGAAATCCGAGATTTGATTTTTTGTATAATTTTTTCTCCAGATGAGATATAGCACTGCCAGTTCTGTGCAATAGTTGTTACAGGTTTTCTGCAGCATTTTTGATTTTTCAGGTGATGGTGATTTTTCTGAACCACTTTTTGTTTTTCTTTCTTAAGGTCTTGCTTTGATTTTTTTTTAGTGTATTGCTAGAGGTAGTCTTGAAATGGTAATTGTATTTCATTCCAGAGGTGGTTTACCAAAAACCTAAAAGAGAAAATAATGGAATGCTGGAAGTCATTGTCTTTTTTTTGTAATTGTATTTGCTGATTTTTTTTAAATTTTTTTTTTTTCCCTGGAAAACCAACAAACAAAACAAAAACACTTGGGAGAATAAAAAGCCTAGGAGTTGCCATAGTTTTCAACGAGTTATATCTTTACATTGGATTCCTTTTGTCGTTGACAATAGTAACCATTTGCTTTTCATATAAATAAAAAATGTTTGAAATAAATGTAGAATCACTTTCAGAAGCAGTTGGCATCTTTTGTCAGTAGGGTGTTGTTGGTTTAGATAATGTTACATTGTATGGTTGCAATCAGAATTTTGCTGATCTTCATTCCAGACAAATTATAAATGTTTGGGTGTTTTTTGTTTTGTTTTTTTTTAGCAGAAAAGTTTAGATATTTTTTTTACAGTGTTGAATTGCAGTTCATGTGAATGAAAGTATTAAACAGAAACATTCTTTCACATCTTTGAAGAAGAAATAGATATTCTTCAAAATAAACCGGACTTCTTGCAGCAATTTGAGTTCCCAATTTTCATGTAACGCAAATTCTATCATAATTTGTCTAAGATTAAGCTACTGGTGATAATGCTGATCCTATTCCGAGTCTCTGTCAATGGAAACTTTCAGTGTTGTGAGCTACATGACAAGATGTGTGCCAGGTTAGAATAAAAGATCAGGTACACCTGGATAATCTACATAGTGAAAAACTACATGTAAAAACATTAGTTATTTTCCTGCATGTCACAGGAAGAGGTTTCTTTGTCCTCACTCCCACTCCGCTTTGTTGCAGCAGAGGTTTAATATCAGTGCTGTATTCCTTTGTCACAGCCTGGCATTTCATTTTTATTTCCCTCTGTATCTCTTTGAGGCAGGATCAGATCAGTGACTTAAATTTCCTTTCATGTGACTTGTAATTCTGGGGTAATTTTGCTTCTGGCAGCATCACCTTGAGCTCTCTTCAGTTTTTCCCTAGGTGGTGGACCTTGGAAAATCTTTATTTTCAGATTCCTGTATTCTTACTTCTACTTTTGCAATGTTGGTCCTGGAAATGTTTCCAAGGTTGCCTGATTTGTATAGTGTGAATAACAGTTTTCCTTGTACTGTAGGCACCTGAAGTGTTAGGTAGGCTACTTAAAAGCAAATGGACAAGTCTGAATGTCATTTGTTTTTAATTTTTCCTTTTATTCTTCCTTCTACTCCAAGAATGACATTTTAGTGAGGTGTCCACCTTTTTGGCAGTTCTGGAGTGTCTCTTCTTTCTCTCTATTAGCAGTGCTGCTTTCCACTTGTTTGCTGTGCAGTCGAGGTCACTTTGACGGGGAGAAATGAGGTTCCTGCTTCATATTCCAGCATTACTTCTCCTTGCCAGGTTTTTCTTGTGGACTCCAGTAATTCCTTCAGACTATGTTCCTTCACTTTGCCCTCTAGACTCTGGCACTAGGCAGTCCAGGAAAAATTGAGGTGGTCAGTACCACCAACGCCTTTCCTGAATAACTGTAACTTTAGTACAGCAGCTCCATCTCTTCTTTATTTGTGTTGGTGTACTGTTTTGAAGTTGTGGTCCATCTTTCTGTATTATGTTTTATGTAAATAAAGCAGTCAGTGTGAGGGCTGGCTTGTCCTATGTTACATTTGAAGCCTAGAATCCTTTTGAATGATACAAAACATGTTTTTGCCTTTCACTTCCCACCCCATTCCAAATTTGGTGTTCTGTATGCTCACCAAACTGAAGTTCAGGCCCTTGACACAATGCTTGTTCTGGTTTGCTACCTCTTTTAAAAGGACTCTGTTAAATTGAAAGCTCATTTATTCGGAATGGTAGTTAAAGGTTTTACCCCTATCTGTGTACTTCCAGCTGTCTTTGTAGTTTCCCAGCTTCTTCCTTGCCCTTCTTGAGGGTAGGAGCGACACTTGCATTCTTCCAGTCCTTGAAAACTTCCCCTGATCACCATGACTTTTTAAAGATTATGGAGTGACCTGGCAGTAATATCAGGTAGTTTCTTCACCGCTTGTAGGTGCATCCCATTGAGCTGTGCACATCTGATTTGTTTAAATGTTCCCATACCTCATCTTTCTTTTCCTGATACTGATCAAGTTTCTATATCACACATAAAGATTAACACTGGATTTACATTATGGTGGAGCTAAATCACCTGGAGCATGGAAATGGTGGGTTTTGGTGTAGTCAGCAGGTGAGCAACAACATCCTAAAACAACAAAAGTGTATTGGAATTGCTGGAACGTTGATTACAGCAGCAGGCAGTGGCTTGAACCTTGAAGGCATAGACAACAACAGGGACTTCTCATCTGAATGTGTACTTCTGAATGGACTAATGCAACCAAACTGAGCTAGGAGTTTTATGTGAAGTAGTGTTAGGTATCTACAGTTTAGGTATTGTTGGAATCTTGAGATTTTGGCAGAACAGACTCCACTGTTTAAATTGTATGTGTGTATCATTTGCCTAGTATCAAACAGATATATATAAAACTAACAACACAAAAAATGAGTGTGATTATAGAATGGTAGAATTGTTTGCCTTGGAAAAGACCTTTAAGATCGTTGAGTCCAACTGTAAACCCAAGCCAGGTCCACCACTAAACCATGTCCCTCAGCGCATCTACACATCTTTTAAATACTTCACGGGATGGTGACTCCACCACTTCCCCAGGCAGCATGTTCCAGTGCTTAACAATCCTTTTGTGAAGGAATGTTTTCTTATATCTGATCTAAACCTCCTCTGATTCAACTTGAGGCCATTTCCNTTCATGGGGAACACCTCTCGTGACAGGCCACCAACTGGGTTTAAGTCTATTCACCACCATTCTTTGGGCCTGATGATCCAGCCACTTTTTTTATCCAGTGANGTGAGGAATAAGGTCTTCCCTCAGCCTCCTTTTCTCCAGGCTGAACAACCCCAGTTCCCTCAGCCACTTTCTAAGACGTGTTCTCTAGACTCTTCCCCAGCTTCATTGACCCTCTCTGGACATGCTTCAGCACCTCACTGTCTTTCTTGTTGTGAAGGGCCGAAAACTGAACACAGTGTTTGAGGTGTGGCCTCACCAGTGCCAAGTACAGGGGAATGATCACTGCCCTAGTTTTCTGGCCACACTACTGCTGATACAAGCCAGGATGCTATTGTCCTTCTTGGCCACCTGGATACATTGCTAGCTCATACTTGTCTAGCTGTCAACCAACGCCCCAAGTCCTTTTCCATCAGGCAGCTCTCCAGCCACTCTTCCCCAAGCCTGTAGCATTGCATGGGGTTGTTGTGACCAAAGTGCAGGACCCAGCACTTGGCCTTGTTGAACCTCATGCCATTGGCCTCAGCCCATCGATCCAGCCTGTCCAGATCTCCCTGTAGAGCTTTCCTACCCTCAAGCAGATCAACACTCCTGCCCAACCTGCTGTCATCTGCAAACTTACTGAGAGTACACTCAATGCCCTTGTCCAGATCATTGATAAAGATATTAAAGAGAACAGGCCCCAGTACTAATTCATGGGGAACACCTCTCGTGACAGGCCACCAACTGGGTTTAAGTCTATTCACCACCATTCTTTGGGCCTGATGATCCAGCCACTTTTTTTATCCAGTGAAGCATATGCCCATCCAATCTGTGAACAGCCAGAATCTCCAGGAGAATGTTGTGGGAAACAGTGTCAAAAGCTTTACTAAAGACTAGGTAGACAACATCCACAGCCTTTTCCTCATCCTCTAAGTGGGTCACCTTGTCATAGAAAATCTGCTCCATGACTTTCCCCAGCACTGAGGTCAGACTGACAGGCATGTAGTTCCCCAGATACTCCTTCTAGCCCTTCTAGCTTGTTATCCTCTTGATTTTTGTCAAACATTCACATCTGTAGTAGTTCACACTTTTCTTAAATGTACTATTGATTGTTTTATGAGGTTGTATGGGGAGTTTTTTTTTAATCTCAAACTTGTATTAGTGACAACTGCTGTGATATTGGTAGCAGATTGGATGGGAGTGGACCTGGAAAATTTGTATTTGGGGTGAAGAAAATAAAACTTTTTAGATACTATGTTTGTCCTTGAGTTGCTACTGCTTAGTGAAAAAGCCATCAGACTTCACAAATTCTCTATTGTTTAACTGTTTTGTGAGAACTTTATGTGCAAGCATATATTCAAAATGGCATGAATTTAATTGGGATTTGGATCAGAATTTGTGGTATTTTTAATAGCTTGATAATAAAATAATTTGTAATCTGGTTAGAATACAGAAGATACTTTGATCTAAAATGTGTAGTTTGGGCTCCTGACATGCAGTCAGTAAGCCTGAGGGGAGTTCTACTTCTGCCTCTCCTCAAGGTTTTGGGGTGTTTTTTCTGATTTATGGCATGAAACATATTAAATAGCTAAAACACTGGAGTAACAGGCTGGATGCAATGGCAAAAAAATGTTAATTGTACTACTAGTAGTTAGTGCTTAAGACTTTTCCAGAGAGGTATCAAATCAGTTGCTGCACCAAATTAAATTCTCTTGATACTTCCAGCCATCAATGGAACAAGAATGCTTGTACATAGTGTGCCATAGCTACAAATGAAAGATTAAAATGCAAAGAGATTTTTCTAAATTTATTTTACGAATTACCTGCAAGGAAAACCTCTGCTTATTATGACATAATGAAGGTGAGTTTACAGTTTGCTGGTTCTTCTCTGAAAAATTCCAAATGTAATATAACAAAAACATAATTCTGAAGTATACTTTAATACTAGTAGGTGTAAATATAGTCACATTTCTATTTCCTGTTTGAATTAATTATTCTGATTCCTGTCAGATTCATATTCGTGGTAGTAATGTACCCTGCATGGCAAGTGCTGAGAAAACATTTATAAAGAGCTTTGCCAAAGAAATCTGACTATATAGACTACAGTGACTTTACTGTTTAGAATCTTCATGTGTTTTAGAAAAAAAAGGTACTAGTTAAGCAAGTCTGATCTGTAGATTTTGTTGCCCAAATACCCAAGTTACTTAATAACTCTAATACATGAGCTGGAGTAGTACAGCAGTTCTATTGATATGTTGTCAAAGAAGCAAATATGACCAGTCTTTACCATCTGTTTATAATGCTATATAAAGAAGACCTTACTGGTTGCCATGGAAACCAGCATTTCAAAACCACAAGTGTTTGCTTAAAATCTCAAGCCTTGTAAAGTCTTGTCTTTTCTGAGGGTAAAAGAATAGAAAATCTCTATAAAGTTTTCCAGTATTTTTTTTTTTTTTCCTAACAGTGGCTTTGCTGTGAAATGCTTTCAGTATTTTTGTGAAGTATC
Source organism: Brachypteracias leptosomus (assembly GCA_013401335.1). Classification (NCBI taxonomy): domain Eukaryota; kingdom Metazoa; phylum Chordata; class Aves; order Coraciiformes; family Brachypteraciidae; genus Brachypteracias; species Brachypteracias leptosomus. The sequence continues at coordinate 60,501 of VYZX01006255.1, forward strand.
TTCTTTCATGACTTCATAAATTTAAAGCATGCTACTGCTAATTTAATGAGCTTATTTGGTGTTTAGCAGTGATCCAGGAAAAGGGAGCAGATATTTGTTGGGTTTTATGTTCATCTGTGTAAAAGGAGGTTTTCTTGTTCAGATGAACAGGCCTGATTGTGATATTGACACAATGGAGTGAAAACTATGGAATTTGGGTGAAGGTCACATTGAAAACACTTCTTACCTGAGTAAAAAACCTAGATTCATCCTAATATCCAAGTCAGCTACCTAGGTCTCACTGGAAGAAGACTCTCTAGAATCAGTTATCTATAGAAAACATCAAATGACGATAATGCTGATGAGAGTTATGGTCTAGGTTGTGTATATTCTCCACTGTTGGCTTAAAATTTTTTTATTTTTTTTTTTAGCTTGAAATAAACCATTAAAGAGCCCTCAGTGTATACTATGTAGAAGCTTATGTATTTTTATAGTATCTGGGAGCGTTTGTGTTTCTTCCCATTTGTGGCTATATGCACTTACTGCTGCCTTGCATTCTGTCCTAATTCTCCACTATGTTTTACAGTGTTTTTTCCCCCACCAGTTTACAAAAGGCTTCTGCTGTGTGTAACCACTTAACTCTAGTAGGTAGAGATGTGTGTGGAGGTGCTGCATTTGGAATTGTGGTGCTGGTTGGTTTTCAACCACTTAAAACAATTTCTATTTAATTCTATTTAGAAGGAAGATTTCTATTTACAGGACTCTCAGTGTGTATTTCGCTTAAGCAACTTACTTTGAGTGAGAACAATCCATTGAAGCAGAGAACCTGGAACCTCTTTTTGAGGATTAGTAAAGAACCTTCAGTGTTTTTAAGGAATAAATATTTGTAGTAAATTCATCTGAATAATGCTGAAGAGCAGTTAAGTTGTTAGTTAGAAATATTGTTGAGTATAGAAGGTTAAAAGAATTTTTTAGATCAGTCTGTAGTGACAATACATACACTTAACATTTTTGCCTTTTTATGTTTCATCCATTTGTAAAACATGCTGTGAGCATTTTAAGTGTGAGATAATGGCCAGGAGTTGACCTATTTCATTGTTGCATTTCCCTTGTAGAGTTTATTTAATGCAAAATACATTTTTATGATAGGCTTTACAATTACAATATTGCTGAAATGACATAGGACCTCCAGAGGTGTCTGAATTTGTTAGCCTTGTGAAGCTAATCACATTTGTCATTCACATAACTCTTCCAAAATATTTGTATTTCTTTCGCTTAGTGCTTCTGAGGTAGTCTCTTTTCAAAAAGGTAGCCTTGTGCTTGAGTAGACCTGTTGATATTGGTTGACAGTGGGGTGCTAGACCTCCCACGAAGTTTAGATAAAGTAAATATTGATGGAGAAATCAGACACACAAAAATTAGGCTTCTGTCTAAGTATTTGTGGTTAGAAAAATAAGGGTGCCAGACCTGCAAGCTACTGCTGGTTAGAGTAATTGCGCTCAGACACTAACTGTATTTTTTGGTATTAGCTTGCCTGCTATCCACATCACATTCCAAGATCAAGTCAAACACTGACCAGGAAAAACAGAGCCTGGCAATTGGTTTGAAGGTACATCTTGGTGGTTTGTTTTCTGTGTGATGTCTTTAGTATCATCCTTAAGGTAGTCCTTTTCGCCCTGCCCCAACCACTCATAAGATCTGTTGGGTGGAGGATAGAACTATTTAAACACCGCCCCNTCAGTATTTTTGAGATAAATGTCTGATTATAGATGCTCTTTATTTTGATAGCATTTTTTTCCTCTGTTCATAGTAGGTTGTTTTCAGATCTTAAATGACCATGCAACCTAAAACCAGCTCTTGTGAAACTTCAGTTTCAAACTGCTACTGTGCATCTTCATTCAAATGAAAAAGTTGGTGGTTCCCTTATTCTTACCAAACAAAACTTTTTTCCTCTTTGTCCTCAGCTGGTTGTAAGTTTTGCAGAAAAATGGGAGTTTAGAATGGTTTTGTTTGTTACTTTTTTTAAGAGCAACTCTTCCAATTGATCCTAGGGGATAACTTGTCCTAAAGGAAGTCAGTACATTAAAAAATCTGTAAAATACTATGCAAGCATGTAGCTGGTCTTCATGGCAATGATTCAAATAACCTCTGCCTTTGGGAAACCCAGTAAAACTAACAGCAGTGGATGGTAGACTGATACAAGTATCTAAATGGGGCTCTACAGGCTCCAGGGAAAACTTCTGTTGATTTTTTTTTTCAGGAATTAAAAGGCTGTATTGGTTTCTAGGAGCTGTAAATGCTCAAGTACAATGAGCTGCAAGTAACCAAGTCCAAGCATCAGTATTTGTTTTGCACCTGCCCAGAACCCTGCAGTTTCTTAAACTTCATCCTTATGGCAAGATTTTAGTTTTGTAGGATCTTGCCCCTTTGAATCGCCCCAATTTTAACCTTCTGACTTTCATAGTTTCTTAGAAGGGTGGTCATTGCTTTTATGATCATCACTGTGTTTAAAAGGTTGTTGGAATTTTCTTCTTGAAAGTAGTACAATATGTGGGATATATACTAAAGCTTGAAGAAACAAGTACAGATAGCATCTCCAGAAAGAAATCAGTCTCTTTTCTGATCTTGAAGGATGCTCTGAGTTCTCCTAGAAATCCTTCAAAAAATTACATTTTAATACTTTCTCTTGTGATAAATTAGTTTTGGGAATGATGCAGTTGACCCCAAGTTCTCTGCGTCTCCTGCTGTTCTAAGCAGTTTTCTATACTCCTGGTCCCTGTGGAGATCAAATCTAATAAGCAATGGAATGATGAAACTTTGCATGGAATTTTTCACCTTTAGTAAAGAAATATTTCTCCAGGTAGGTAAAATGCTGTGAAAACTGAGCAGCTATTTTCTACTCTCATGGAGTCACTCAGGTTGGAGAGGACCTTAGGAGCTCTTATCCAGGAGCTTCCTGTTCTAGAAGGTGTGCTTCTGCAACCTTCTTCCAAGATAAAGCAACCAAGATTTTCTTTGTTATGTTTCAATTCAGTTTGTGAAGAACATATTAAATATTTTTAACACGCACCTTATGTAGATTTCTAGGACATTCAAATACCTACATTTCATACGAGCTGTATTGTAAGTATACGTTGAGTGATCTTTAGTCACTCTATCCAGTTGAGTGAGTGTCTGAGATTTCATAAATGCCAGAAAAATACCTATAAAATCTATAAACTTCTTTTCATCCTGAGAAATACTGCAGCCTTTGTGGAACAGAACATTTTGAGACCTGTTTTTCACTGAGAGCCTTGGTTGCCATTCATGAAGTATTTTTAAGACTAAAACTAGATAAATGGAAGCACAGATATGACATTGTCTGCCTAAGTCACTCAGTGACTGTGCCTGTAGAGGTGCAGCTGTGAGCCCATAACTTTCAGGCAAGTACTTTCTCACTGTGCCACAACCATTCTTCACTGGTGCATGATTAAGTTACCATCTTGACTTAGTCTTAACTATCCAAGCATCACACTATGTGGTGGTTGGAGTTACTCAAAAGTTGCTTTGTATCATAAGTGAAGGCCACACTACTTCTAAATTGCCCTCCTTATTTCTTTTCTTTTGACTTTGGATGAAGAGCCAGTACAGAGACAGGCCTTTTTTGGTTTTTATCTGTGAAATCTTTTCTTTCTTTGTGATTGGCTTCACAAAGCTAATGATTTGAGACCCCTCATTTGTTCAGAGGCAGAGAAAATGCTGTTAAAGACCTCCCTTGTAGCCTGCAATAAGAGCACCTTCCCACAGAGTAGGATGGGAGCATGGGTCTGTTTTTACTGGATTAACCCTTTAATTACTAGATGGTTACGTAACAATAATGAGCCACATCTCAACCCTCTTTCTCAGGTAAAGAAATTTCCCCAATGCCCAAACTTATTTTCCATACACAAAAAGATGTTTAGTTGTCCAAGCCCAGGAATTAAGTTTCTGAAAATTGTGTGTTCTCATTTGCAGCCTCTGGGCTTTTAAGTCGAGATGGTTCGTGGGTTTCAGAGCATCTCTTCTTCTATTGTTTCCTGCCAGCTGGATATTAAATTTGAATCCCATTTTTTAAATTCTGTTCTCCTATGTGAAGTAAGTTTGTTGCTGCTGAACTGTGCTCAAAACATTTGTCATGACAAAGCTGATTCCCCTCTACAGATCTGCCTGTGGATATTGAAATGGACGAGGGTTTTTAATGTGTTTTGAAGATATGTTGTGCAGAAAGGTATTTAATTTATGCTTGAAACTTGAGTAGCAGGTGAAAATAAGTCACTATAAACTGCTGTTAGCATACACCAAATACATAAAATTGAATGCTCTGAGTACTTAAATGAGTTTGAATGTGATCATATGGTGCATCATGATTCAGATAAATGCATCTATATAATACAGAGGTTTAACATCCGTTTAAAAAATCAGTATGTCAGAGTTTTCTCTTATTTACTTCTGATAAGTCATTAATAAAGCAAATTAGATAAAAGCCCTGAGGCTGGTAGACCTCTTGCATTTCTAATAAAGAAGCCAACAGTCTTGCCTAATAGCTCCATGCCTTACCTCTAGCAATGGATATAGAATTGTCAGTTATAATTAATTTTGAAAGACCTTGGGGTCTTTTTCAGCTGTACCTGCATCTGCAACCATGAGTACATCCTGATAACCTTTATTCAGTGAACAAAATAAATGTTATTTTCCTGAGATGTTACAGATTTCAAACTTTTTATTGTCACATCTAGGATTGTCATTTTGAATAAAAGGGTTTCTTTTTCAGAGCAGTTTGTATTTCAGCCTAAAACTAGCCTGTGTTTTCAATGACATTATCCTAGGCTTATAAGTATTCTTCATAAGCATAATTGATTTGGGTTGAGTTACAGGCTTTCCCAGTTTTATTTTTATTAGAACTGTGTGAACAGGTGATTTTTATTTATTTATTTTCCCCCCTCCTGTTGTTTGATATCTGAAGTGGGAAGGTGGTGGAATGTCTGATCACCACCTCCTATCTCTTCCTGTTTTACTTCCCTTTGTAGCTTGAACAGAGCTCGTGTGTGACCTGATACAAAATGATTGATCTTATCAGTGGGACACCTTCAATGAAATACATGGAAAGGAAGGGCAAAACCAGTGGAAGAGAGAGAGGGCAGTGATCTGTTCACTTCAGCCCCTACCAGCAGGCCAGTGGCTGGAGCACAGACCTGGGCAATGGTGGAGGGGCTCCCCCTGTCCTGCTGGGATGGCTAGTAGGAGGGCTGCAAATCCCACAGCTCTTGTTTGTTTCACAGAATCACAGAAACGGCAGGTTTGGTCATGAGCAGAATGTTTCGGACATACTAAAAACATTTGACTAAACATTTAACAACCCTTTTTTGACCCCTCCAGAACTCCTTGTCGCATCTGTTTTGATTGGAAATTTGTTCTGTATTCTTAGTGGTTAAATATGAAGTTGCACTGCTGCCCACAAGTATGCTCTCTTCTGCTGTGCCCACTTGCAGAGACAGTTGACTTCACAGTTGCCTGTGCTTTTTTCTTAATTTTTTTTTTTTTAACTCACATTTGGTACCATGAAATTTCCCCCATGTCCATCTTTTCCTTACAGTAACTGTTGTATTTGCCATATTTCCTCTATTGTTTAATTTCAAGAGTTTAATTTAATGAAAAAAGTCGTAAGAACATTAGCTGGTTTTGTCTCATGCAAATAATTTAAAATCTTTGCAGTATTTAAACAAGATAGGTCAAAAATACCAATGATGCTTGCAATAAATAGTCTTTTTTTTTTATTTATCAGAGGTTAATATTTTAACTGCAAAGTCTACTGAAATGGCTGCACATGTGGAGAAATACACAAAGCACTAAGTGAAATGCTCATGTTTGATTTATTCTTGGCAGCAGACGAACCCTGGTAGTAGGAGGTGTGTAATTTGCAGCACATTAGCTATTAGCCAGTGTCATTGCCGGAGTGGGTGGTTTGAGCCTCTGGTGCCTGTACCATGTCAGACTGCGCATGTGTCAGAGCCGGGCACTTCTCCCCTGCGCTCTGAGATGAATTTTTTGTCAGCAGTGTTCAGTGGTTAGAAACTGAATCTACCAGTCTTCAAATGGGTTATTCTGTCACACAGATAAAATCTAGAGTAAATACCTTTTAATTTTTTGGGGGGTGGGGTTTTTTGCCTTCTTCCCTTACCCCCTCCCTTCTTTTTTTAATTTTTTTTTCCCCTCCTGAATTCTTTAATGTTTTGCAAAACTGAATTGTAGAAGTGTTTGACTTACCTACTTTTTTTTAGTATGCGGTCCCCTGAGGATGAAGTATGTAATTTGCAAGATACTTAGCCTTGGAACTTAGAGCAAGCAAAATTGTGCTAATGTTTCTCATTTTGGTACCCTATGCGCATGTACATGTGGTGCTCAGCAGAGGTTTTCCAAAAGAGTCTTAGCTTGATGAATCCTTTTTTTGTGTGCACAATTTCTCTTGGTTTGCCTTTAGTTCACTTTTTTTCCCCCCAGAGGCACCTGTCTCCTGCCACATACCCATCAAGACTAATTGCACCATCTGGAAGACTTTCGTGTAGCTGTTACTGGTGCAGAATATCTCATGGGAGCTTAATTCAGAATGTGAATGTGACCCCTGAAGCCATGTCAAGTAACTGCGATGGCTTCTGGTGTCTAAAGGATGATCACCGTAGGCTTTATTTGTTTCAAGTCTAATGCGGTTTGCTTTAGTGTGGATATGTTACACGTCAGCAGCACAACTTCAGTCATGCCTTGAATAGAATTAGACTCTGACTACTGGTTTGATAATTCATAGAAAATCCTGCCTAAAATTACAGCCAAACCATATGTAACATACAGGCTGTATGATTAGGTGTAGAAATGACAGATGCGTTGCTCCTTGTTATTACAGTATTTGATGTTTTTGTCCTGTTCCTTCCCCCCCCCCGCCCCCGACGCACTTCTCATTACTAGTTTTCTGCTGAGAATGCAAGGCATTGGTTGCAGTGTTGCAAGCCCCCTAAACTGTTCAGAACACTTGGTTTTGTTGTGAAACTATTTAGTTCTTCAGCTCAGGTGATTTTCTTCTTCTGTTCCTCACCTAGTTTGAATCAGGTAAAAATGCTGTAGTGCTTAACTTCTAGTGGTGTCTTTCTAAGCAGTGATTTATTTAAAGGCCAGTGCTTTACAATCCTATGGTGAACACCTTTCTTCTCTACTTCTATAATAACCTGTCCCTTGACAAGCTGTAGAGCACTGGGCATGAAAAAACAGTGTTCTGATTGTTAAAAGTATCACTGTAATTTGCTATAATTTGGGTTTGTTGTTTTGGGCTTTTTTTTTTTAAGTGGTGTTAATTTCTCATTGGATCCTGCCTTTAGTAAGGCGCTTTGATTTTACCATCATACATATATAGAAAAAAGACATTCTTTTCCTAAAACCACTGTTCTTTAAAAGTTATGGAGTTGTAAATAGCGTTGAGGAAATATATTTGTGTTTAGTTGCGTCATCTGAGTAACTTGTGTGGTTGTGAGTAATGTGGTCAACTGAAGTTCAAGCTGGAGAAGTACTTAATCTACCACAAACAATTATGAATTCTGTATACAGGATGTATACACACTATATATTATTCATTATGTGTTTTTGCTGTTTTTTCGTGGATAGTTTAATGTTCATTGTGGCTCTGACTTTGGAAATCTATAGTTTTAAGTGTTTAACTGTCTTGGCTCCATTTGGTTAGCTGTCTATCAGGACATGGTAAGAAAAGAATTATTTATTTGTATGTTTGGTGAGAATAAAGATAATGCAAGTTACAGATTCACAGACTGCTGAAGCCAAGCAGCTGTTCCTGCCTTAAAAGTCTCTCACTACGTGCACTCGGTAAACAAAATACAGGTGCATGTTGCAGGGCCACAGTGTGTGCTCTTGGGAAGAGATCTGAGCTGCCCAAGCTCTTCTGGGTTTGAGTAGTTGGTAACTACTGGGGGACTAATCTAAAAAAAGAAATAATTTCTGCTCTAGCAGTTATATAGTATCTCCCTTTCTCTGTTTTTTTTATGCTGTTTTAATCAGGGTTGTGTTATTGAGTGTTTAGGGGAAGTGCTTTTTTGTTGTTCTTTTAAAGGCTCTTTGACTATAGAAGAAGTTGGAACTGGTGGCTCTATGGCATGGTTTCTCCTGAACTTACATTTGAATCTCAGGCTAAAATCTGTGCTGAGTGTCTTCCGCTAAAATATTGATTACCTGTGTTCTCTTGATTTTCAGAAACATTTTAATTGGTTTATTTTAGGATAGCTAATAAGGTAAGATGTTAATTGCTACTTGCATTTTATTTATCTGTTAAGAGAGAGTAACATTTAAGTGCATTATTATAGTTGAAGATTGGTGGCTAGCGTTTGGCTTTTGGCTAAATGTCAGCTTTGACTAAATGTTTTGTATCAACTTGGTTGTTAAAACCTCAATTTAGCCAAACCAAACTCTGTTACTCTCTGAGGCCATGCACATTTGCTCTCTCTTCTGGAAATTTATCAGAAGTTGATACCTTCTCTAACACTACAGCTGCCCATGTTGCTGAGAGTGTGGAGTGTAGTGCTGCCAGGCTTGGTACACCCTACCCCTAACTTGTCCTGGATGGGCCAGTCTGTAGGTCTACAAATGAGATGTGGGCATATTAGAAAGGCACAGAACAAAAAGCTGTGGCCTTGTTTGGCTCATTAGACCCTACCAGAGCTAAAAATGTTATGGGTTGTAGTAGAAAGCCATACTGGCCTCCACTTATGTTAATCATTAGTGGCATTTGTAGGCTGTAGCTGTGCTGAATGTGTTCTCTGGGCTTCTCTGAAGGGGGAAGTATTAGCCTGGAATCAGTGCAGATGTGAAGGCCAAGCCCAGTAACTGTCTAGTACCAGCTACACAGGTGGACCTTCTCGTTCTTCTCCTAGAACTTTTTAAGACATGTAGTTTGGGCCATTTCACCATCTCTATAGAAAAGGTAAAAACTCAAGAAAAGAAGTCAAGACTTTTTTTTTTGCAGTAGCACAGGAACTTTCACACAGAAGGGTGCTACTTAAATTATGATTTCTTTTAATGTTTATATATCAGTGTAAATGAAATAGTATGCTGAAGATATTCTTGCATTGTGGTGTAAATGTAATGAAAAATAAAAAAATGAAACTAGGTTGCATTCACTGTTTTCTTTCTTCAAATGTCCTTCCAAGATCAACGTCTTAGACTTTCATTCAGATGTTTTAAAGACTGTTCTGATTTCCTTCAGTGATTAGGGCTAAAATAGTATTCTGAAATAAAATGAGTTGAAGTGCTTAGTAATCTGTGATGTAGTTCTTCATAGTTTTAGCAAATACTTAGATGATAACAGAGATATGGACTCATTTATTGGAAATTAGTTTATAAATTTAACAGCATCTGAAATGTATTATCCTTTCTTCTAGCTATTTTCTTCTTTTCAGAAGAAAGGATAATCAGATGGACATAGGAAGTAGGAAGCAGCTTGACAAGGACGGGAAGAATACAACTGGAGATATTGCAGTCAAAAGGAAAGCTATGCTTGCTTTAAAACAAGTTAATTTCTGACTTGGTGTATATAAGTGATCATTTAGAATTGCTTTCAACAGATGCATTTTGGGGGGGCATTACCTTCTGACCCTAAATTTAAAGGTGCAGCATTTGAAACAGTTCTTTTTTAAAAAACCAGCTCGTTTCTACTTCATTTATCTTTAACTTTATGCTATCTTCAACTTTACGTCATTCATCAGTTTCTGCAAAGTCTATTCCTAATATACTTAAACATACTGTATGTATGTGTTATGCAGTCTGGTCATAACCACTCTGATCTAAACAGTTTTCCTTCAGGAGGTTATGGATTTTGGTTGTACCTTTCCTTTCCCTTTCTTCTCTCTAAGTACGAGGCTTCTTTTGTCTTTTTTGTACTTCAGACGACAAACTGAAAGCTCTTATGTTCCTGTTACAGTAGATCACATTGAATTACTCTGAAATACTCCTTTCATGGCATGACATGAAATGCAGAACATGTGATGCTCCTTGGAAATAAAATGATTTAATCCCGAATACTTGCTTTTCTCTGAAATAGTAGTATGTCATTTTAAGTGTCAGGTAACAGATGACAAAAGATCATGATTAATAATTGTAGCTTATTTCCATGCAGATGTGAATATTAAAGACCTGATGAAATGGTGGTAGCCTGCGTTCTTTCTTTCCCCTTTGGTATGACCAGTGAAAATGGATTGTGAAAACATGCTTTTTTTTTTCTTTCCTTTTTTTCTCAGGGATTTTGTGTATGATAGCCGAAATAATTTACAGATGCGAGGTTTGGTCGTACTGCTTATTTCCAAAGCTGCTGGACCCAGCACTGCAGAACTCTCTTTCCAGCACAACATGGTCAGTGGAATTTATTCCAGGTATGTAGTAACTTTCTTTAGCAAGATATGCCAAGGCACTTTTGATGAGCAACTTCATGGTGGTCTAACATTAAACTTAAGTGTTAGAGGGTTCTTCATTTACCAGTTTTTGGTAACAGTTGTATCAAAACATCTCAAGTGTTCTGCTCAGCTGTTAAGGAAAATCAGTACTTACCTAATCACAAAACTTTATTCCTCAGGATCATTATAAGCTTTCCATGGTGAAAACCATTTCTTTCTCTTTGTATAGTTCATATAATATCCACACCTTTATCTTAACTGTGGCTTTCGGGCACAAGCAAATTAAAAACATTTGGATCAAGATAGTTATTTGAAAGTTTATGTTAAGAGGTACTTGGAATCACAAAAGTAAAGATGCTAGAAAATATTTTTTATTAGAGTATTTTCATTTTGAGTTACTCAGGTGTCACTTAGGTACACCTGCTTACTTACTAGAAATTTCCAAGTCAGGTTGCCCGTCTTGTGAAATACCAGTTGGTTTCACTGGGGACATAAGTTTTGCTATAGCCACTTGGAAGGGTATTTTCCCATGAAACAGCAGTATAGGGTAAAGTTTTCTACCTCCCACGTGTAGCAGCAGACTTAGTGAACCATTAAGGTTCCTCAGGCTCTCACTGAGACAGTTCAGCTTCATCAAGTTCNTGAGCCATTTGGTATAAATGGACATCATTGGAGCTATGCCAGTTCAACCAGCTGAAAATCTAGCCTAATAATATGAGTTTGCGCAAGTCAATAGCCATTATAATATCTAGTTCAGAGTTACAAAGGTACTTCAGAAATGAAGCAGTTTTGAATACGCCCACACAGGTTCACTTAAGGTTCATTACTGTCT
>VYZX01006255.1:78392-125862 GCA_013401335.1 Brachypteracias leptosomus
CTGCAAATATAGAAAATGTAAAAGGTGTTCCACTTTAAGCAATAAACAGAATAAATACATGAGGATGTTCAACTTGGGCTCTGTGTTCACTGAGAGCTCTGATTATTGGCAGGTAATTTCTTTCCTGTCCATTGTGAATGCAACCAAAGAGCTGAGAGATGATAATGCTATTACTGACTCAAAAGGCTGTCACATCTCCAATTGGAGTAGATGACTACAATAGCAAAGTGCTACCTTCTGGTTTAGGAACAGGTAAACTCTGGCAAAGGAGGTCTTCTACTGTGTAAGCTGTATTTTCACTTGCTCAGCTCAGCAGTAAAGTTTTGGGAGAAGAGGAAATGGCCAGAAGTTGCCCCAAGGGAAATTTAGATTTGATATTAGATTTGATATTAGGAAGAATTTCTTTACTGAAAGGGGTATCAGGCATTGGAATGGGTTGTCCAGAGTGGTGATGAAGTCTCCATCCCTGGAGGTATTTAAAAGACATATAGACATGGTGCTTAGGGATATGGTTTAGTAGAGGACTTGTCAGTGTTAGGGTAATGATTGGACTCAATGATCTTAAAGGTCTTTTCCAATCTGGGTAATTCTGTGATTCTATAATTCTGTTTTGCCAGCAAATTCTTTTTGCTGTAGACAAGCTTAAAGATATTTGTGATTTTTAGTAATAGTTTAAATGCTTTCCAACTGAAATGTGAGTGTCTCCACATAAATCTATGTTCAATTAATTAGTAGTTCTATGCAAAGAAATCAAATAGTCTCCCTTTAACGGGAAGAAAGGAAAATGCAAATCTATTACAAAGCCTCTTGGCTAATAAGGCATGGCAAACGTGATTAAATTTTGGTGAAGGTGAGATTAAGTGTATTGTTACAGTGTAAGCGACACTTAGAGGTTGCCTTTACTTGTTTGCTGCTAAATGTTATAAAAGTCGTCTTTCTACCTTGCATGGTGTAGATTTATCAGTGGACAAATTCTGTTTGAGAGTTATTGTAAAAGACAAAACTGAGATGAAATAAAATAAAAGAACAACCATACAAATGATGATTTTTGGTACTTACTTACAAAAATACAAAGAGCATGAGCCTGTGACTTTTCACCTCGTGTTGAGACCTTGCCCTTCTTTCAATTTCTGTACTCTGAACTTTATAGTGTATTGACTTGAGAGATTGGATTTGACTGTTTCTTACCTTCATATTTTGAAGTAACTAAATGATGCCTAACTTTTTATCATGAACTCCTCTCATGTGAAGGGTAATTCCATATTTGTCAGGAGGTTTGGGTTTTTTTCCATTACTACTTTTCCGAGTTTACTAGTAATAGAAAACTAAATTAGATTTGCCCTGACCTGGTGCAATGCAGAGGGAGTGTCTATGAACCACAGTTCAGGAGACTTCATGCTGCATTGCACCTATCCCCATCAATGATGTAAATCAGGATAGAGCATGTTTAAACAAAATAAAAAGCAAGAAATGAGAAAGATATAGCAAAACCAATAGTGTTTGTAGGAACTCAAAGCTACAAAGAAGGTATAGCTTTTTTCTTTTGTCTGGTGTAAGTATTCAAACTGGGAGTTTTAGTGCAGAATAGCTGTTGCACTTTAAATTCACACTGGCTTATTGCACACAAGCACCGGGTCTCAGCTGCAGATATTGCAGAGATTAATCTTATTAATGGAACCGCTAATTGATGTTTGACTTCTAATTATAGTAACAATAGGCCATAACAATCAATCCTCACCTTTACTGGGGCACATTAGAACTCTTTACCATAAAAATTATTTCCTTTGGGACTTGCTGTTCTTATTCCTGTCTTCTGGAAGGCTGGCTTTCAGCAAAGGTGCAGTATCCCAACTAGCATGTAGTTTGAAATCTTAGCTAATTAACTGATAGAGAAAATACGTAGTCCTAAAATATTCAATATCTGAGTACATTAAGAAGTATGATGCTCATGACAAAATTGTTTGAAAGATAATGAGAAAAGTATCTCAAAATATGAGCAATAGTGTCTTTTATAATCTTTAAGAAATGTATTATTTTGTTTCCCAATCCTTGGTAGCTTTCCCTTAGCTTTTAGTGAGAAGAAATCTAAGCGATTATTCTAAGTCATTCTCTTTAGATTTTGCTCTCCAGGATAAATCCTGTGAAATTCTTCATCTCATTTACAAGACGAGTCTCAGGAGAAGAAAAGCACATACAACTTGATTACATATTCCTATTGATCATCTTCCACCCACAACAATAAAAATCAACTCCAAGTACAAATTNNACTAATTCATTACAACTACTACTTTTCATCATTAACTTTTTTATTGTTTTCAGCATACACAGCATGTTCAAATGCAGCAATTATGTGTTGAAAAAGAAAAGGTCCTCTCCTCATGCTGTAGAATAAATCAAAATGCACTGCATTAAAGCTAATCAAAGGCTGCACAGAGATATGGACTCAAATATGGTTCAAAGTAACTCTGTTTAGCTCCAGAGAGCTGAGAAAGGTAAAATCAGGATGTACATTACAAAGGGGTTTGGTTTTGGTTTTTTAGAAGGAACTAATTTTCATTATCACAGAAAACGCAGTAGGGATGGCTTACCTTTGAGAAACCATAATGCAGCCTGCTGTCTGTCTGTCCAGCCCACCCTTTTCCTGGAGCTTCCTCCTCCCACTACTTGTGAAATGAGTACTGGACTGCCACAATGTGCAGCATAGTGTCCAAAATCAGAGCATCACTGGTGAAATTCTGCAGTGGGTCAGGATCACCTGTGGGAGCAACAAATTCCCACTGCCTTCACCCTTGTGAGAACTTCTCAAAGAAAGGCCAGATGACCTCTCCATGACAAGACTTGGCACATCCCTCCTGAAGCATGACATCTCCATGCAACAGAGCTGTTTTTTGGTGGTTTGCTGTAAAATCTTGGCTTTGCAACAAATTTCTGCTTGTGAACTGTCACATTTTCTTAAAAAAAAAAAAAAAAAAATTGTGAAAGAAAAAATTCCAACTGTCACCTAAGCACAATCCAGTTCTGTGATGAAAGCACACAACAGCTCTGGGGACTGCTTATTCCTCAGACCTATGATATCAATATGATCAATTGCTTCACAGCAAGTTCTTAAGTAACTGTCTATGTAATTATTTGTCCTGCAGTCCCAAAATACCTCCCATGCTTTCCCATCAGCCGAAGTACCAGCTGTCTTCTTCCCAGGCACAACCTAACTTCTCCCTTGACAAATTTTACAGCGCAATTATGTAGTTTCAATACAAGTTTCTGCAGTACTCGAAAAATTGTAGCAATATGAAGTTAAGCATTAAAAGACTTGCTGTATCAATTAATTTATTTTCTTAATATGATTCAGTCAGTACTCTGATGTAATGTAACTGAAGATATTACAACATTTTTCATTTGCTGGGGTGAAGTCGAGGAAGAGGTCTTTGTTATACTCCACGAGTATATCTATGTAAAAGTATGTAGTGATCTTTGGCATATTGGATATGTGTGGGGAATTATGTTGTTTCTGTGGTGGTAACAGAATGTTTTGGATTTAAGTATAAGTAAGAGTGGGCCTGACTGCTAATGAACAATGTCCTCCTAGCTCAGAAGGTAGCCTTTTTTTGCTTAGAGTTCATGAGACTGTACAAAGACTATGCAACATCCATTCCTTTCCCCTTGAAATAATAGCATGTTCTCGTCCCTGATCACATTATATATTAAGTGAATGAATATTTTTTTATCACTTCCCTGATATCTTTAACTGTCAGTAGATTTTCATGTGGAATTTGACAGCTCTGAGGTGCTTCTCAAGCAAACAATAACAATTAAAAAAAGCAGCATGTTACTGGGAGTGGTGTAGACAGAGCATTTTGCTGCTGGACAGAGAGGCTCGCTTATTTGTAATGCATTCCGATATAAAGGTGGGCATGTCAGTAAATGCAGATAGCAGATAGATAAGGAAAATACAAGGAAAGAGAGAAAAGTAACCACTTATTGCAGTGCTCTAGCCAAAATTGCTCGAGGTAATAAGAAATTTTCTTTGGCATGAAAAACAGGAAGAGAGGCAAGAGAGGATTGCCTAAGAACCTTTTGTGTGTTTTTTTTGTTGGTGGTGTGTTGGTTTGTTTTCTTTTTAGAGGTGGGGAGAAAGGGTTCCAAGTTTAATTCTGGGAAAGAATGTCAACTAAAAAGTTCCTTATTTCAGCAAATGAATTTTCTTCAGGGGTGACAGCTGGATTGGGAGAAACAAATTTTTGGACTGACTCCCTTTTAAGTAGACACTGATTGTGAAATAAAAGTGTATACTGACATCTTCATATGGTAGATCTTAATCTTCACAAGCAGAGGTTTATTTGATGCAATAGCAGAAGGGAAATTACTAAGGAACAATAGCAAGAATTAACCTGATGGAAATGACTCATTAGTAAAAATGAATCATCTTTGCAGAAACATTTTTCCGTGGGTATGAGAGTCTTTAGTAGACTCGAATGGAGAATATTAGTCCTTTTTATGTTGCACCTTGGCTATTAGGTGAAGAGGAAAGCTAAATTGTTATTTAAGTTAATAGCAGGTTTTAGCTATGGATGGATTGCAAGACTAGCAAGTCCAGATTTGGAGGTAATGGTTGCATTTGGAGTTTAGATTACTTGAAATATGTATGATGACAGTGATCAGTGATTTGAGAAGAGCAGTAAGGATTAGAGAATTAAGGCTAAAGATTTCAAGAATATGAATACAACATGGTATTCTAACAGTGTTGTATTTGAGAAGATGCTTAGGCAGTCAGAAGAGAAATTGGAAAGACTATGTTTTTTTGTAGGGTTTATGGCAATTGAAAACTGATTAGCAGTGGCAGTGTGATTATGGTGCATGTTTGGTGCACGTGAGATTTTGGGAGCTTGATTGTCCAACTCTTGAAGTCCTTTAAAGTATTGGCAGTTACAGTTGTTAATTTTTCCAAAGACTTGGCCAAATTTGTGTAAATTTTTTGTGGAAAGAGAAGATGCAGCCAAACAAATTATGCATCTAATATTTCCAGAAAGGGAAGAAATTTAAGAAAGTTTCAGATACTGTACAGTATTTCTGATTTCTTTCTCATAATTGTTACGTTTCACCAAAGCAGTGTTTTGTGGAAAACTCACTTCAGTCTCTTATAGCTGAAATTTCATTCTGCCTTCTGATATCTATGCAACAAAACCAGTCCAAAAAGTACAGCTAAATTCAAGTGCTATTCCAGTCAGCAAACTGAGTTTTAGCAAAACTATGGTAGTGGCTGCAATCAATAAATGATCCTGTTTTGTGGATGCAGGTAGGAATTCTGCAGAAATTAAGTTTATTCTTGGAAGTTGTATATTAACATTAACATCACTTACTTGATGTTAAAGTTTCTTGAATTGGTTGATGTCATTTACCCTTATTAAAATGTGTAGATGGAACCATTCTGGATGAAAGGACCAAAAAACGAAATCATGAGATTTTCAGATACTTTATAGAACTGTTTTGTGATTTAATAGGACGTAGTCTAATAGAACAACACAAGGAGAGAAGAAACAATAATATTTAAAGAAGAATATACCAAGCAAGTGATACACAATGCAGTTGCTCACCGCCAAGAATCCAACACTCCCAAGGTGTGATCCCTCAGTTTATGTACTGAGTGTGTCACATGGTATCTTATATCCCCTTGGCTCATTCAGATGCCCTCCCAGCTTCTTGTGAAAATTGACCCTATCCAACAGCTGTAAATAAGCTAAGAATAGGTGGAAATTATGCCAACAGTATAATCATAGACAGGTTTTTTCATCAAAAGACACATTTTCTTAGTATCACATGATTCTCTATTTGCATAAAATATATACTAATAATAATGATAAAGCTTTGCAGACATCAACAGCACCAAATGCTTGTTACTATGCTGATATGGTCCCAGAAGCAGCAGTCATTGCCTTGCTCCAAAGGGTTTATTATCCTTTCCCTGCTGGCGATGTTGTCGGCACACCTGGTCTGAGGGGCAAGTCTCTGAGAAGTCTGCCGGCTCCCTTTAGCTACTAGTCTCCTTCCTTGTACATGGCAGGCAATATCCATCTGCTGCATACTTCTGCTTTGTGAAAAGCAAAAACATTCCGATCATAAAGCATTTTAATATATGGCATCAATGTTTCTGTCCAGTTCTGAATGTTCAAAGTTCAGATGGGGGGAGGAGACCAGGTGTGAGAACTGTACTTGTAATTGTGGGCTAACGTAAGTGCAGTTACAGCTGTGCAGAATAGGGCAGGTTTTCTTGATGGTATGAGATACCTTCCGGTTATGCAAGCAGTGTATGTTTTGATTCTAATTTTTTTTTCCCCTCTGAGTTGGATATTTATTTGTATTTCAGAATACATAGTATGTTATATATGAGCATGACAAAAATATTTTTTTTAATATATATATAAATATTTATTTAAATATTTATATANAAACCCAAACACTATCTGGTACACTGTATTCTGGTGATTCACATTTTATTTTTTAATGCCCATGCAGCTAGAATTACGAACAATCTATTCTCCTAACAGGACTGCTCATTTATCAGATGTTAGTTCTTCACTGCATAAAAAAGGTTACCTTCTTTTCTCTTGCATAAAAAGGTTCTGTGTATTTCAAGTGTCATTAGTAGCAGAGCTTTAATGTCAAGGTTACTGCACCTTAACTTTCAGCTACATTGAATACAATTATAGGCAAACTCTTCAGAGATATTTCAGAGAAACACTTGGAGTGATAAGTCATGCTGGCAGTCTCTGCATAGTTCACATTACACAGGAATGGGAATTTCTGTTATGTTGGTTCGAACTGTCTCCCATAGTCATTGCAAATAAAATGATAGCCATGCATAAGGTGAGAGAAAGTGTGGTCATGGAATTAATTTAGTAGCCTGTTTCTTCCATTTACCTGCAAGTGAGACCTTTTATTTTCCTTCATAACTTTACAATTGTTTTTTAAATATTTTGCTTAAATAAAAAAGAATAGTCAAAATTACTTTTAAACCATGATGTGAAATTTGTTATGGAATAGATGCATGAGATATAGTTGGAGGATCTTGCTGAGGGCCTATAGTGCAAATCTGTGTAATCCTGGGTGGATGGGCATCCTGGGTAGTGCCTAGCTGTTCCATAAGCAGTCTGACTGACACATGTTGCTGTCATAAGGGAAGGAATCTTGGTTATTTCCATGATAAAATGTGTGATTTTTCTCTATCACTGTGTTCCTTTTGATTTCTGCTTTGGTGACAGCACTGTCATCCAGTCCACAAATTAATCCTTTAGTTCATACCTCAGCTTTTGAGTTTTTTCATCAACATACCTTATTTATTTCTGAGTCATACTGTCTTTCCTTGCATAGTGTGTCCTACCATCCCATTTTTTTCAAGGCTGGAAACAGCAACTGTTGCCAAAGCTTTTGATCACCTCCTATCTGGCCCTTTTTAGACTCCTGTTTGTAATACCTGCAACTTGCTTATTTCAGTAAGCCAAAAAGAAGACGTCTATGCTAGCTTGATTTTAAATTCTTCTTTTGGCTTTCTTCTCTTTCACCCAATCGGCTTCAAATGTTTTATTTTTACCTTCAGCTTTTATAAATGTACTACTGTTGTTCTAAGGAAACAGTGGTGGTTCTGTTATTTCTAGACCATTGGTAGCTGTGCAGAGGTGGGCTTACTTTCTTGGAATTGGCCACTGATCTTCCATTTTTGAATTATCATTACAGAATTTAAACTTACTCTGAATTGCCTGGAGACATAGTATAAAAATAACTATATAAAACTTCTGTATAACGTTTGCTATGCTTGGCTTAGACCTTTAAATTAACCTGATGCTCTTTGGATTTTATAATGAATTGGGGGCTTGCATTGGTTTCACATTGCACAAGCTTCATATTTGCTGGTGTCTGCCTGTAAAATTGTCACCTTGTAACAATTTTGGGGGTAGGTAATTTCGTAAGAAAATTAACTGTACAAGTGGCAGGTAGTAGAATGAACTTGATGCAAAATATTGTTGTTGATAGAAAACAGTTTACTGTATTTAGTTATCAGAGAAACTGTTCAGTTGTCATAGACTTGCATTGCTTGGAATTAATGGAATTTTTCTTAATTTTGTAAGCTGTTTTTTTTTTTTTTTAAGACCCTGTTAAGTAAAACATGCTTTTTATCTTTCAAACAACTGCAAAACATGGATAAGATTTGTTGGCTAGTTTAACTAGGAGATTATCTAGGTGCGATTCCCAAACAGGAGATGTGCTGTTAACATTGTTCTGCGTTCTTTAGCCACCAACTGAACATTCACTGAGGATGCAGGAAGTCCAGGCTTGGCTCCCGCAAGTACTTGGAAGGATGCAAATCCCCAGTACTTATCTGTCTGAATTTTCAGAAAAATCCTCTTCACACGGGATATAGGACACCTAGGTCAGAAAGGCCTAAGTATTTAATGTTGTTTCCTTCCCAGTAACTTTGTGGAGCATGAACTGGAGTCCAGGTGTCCCATCTTTCTCTCCTGTAATCTCCTGGAGACTGACTGACTTTTTTCACTCTTTTGCCATCTGGCTGAATGAATAATTCAGCATTTTGTGTAACGGCAGAATAGCTCAGCAGGAGTGGCCGAGGAAGGAGGTGTAAGGATACCCTGGCCTTGTGAGCCGAGTGGCTGCCTGATGCAAGACCCAGATTTCCGAGTGATGCTCTGCATGCTTCAGAGGAGGAGCTTGGACTGAAAACCTGGGTCTCTGCAGTCATGTTGTCAGGTGGCACATCCAGGGCTCAAGTCCTCCCTCTTTCAGTTTTTTGACCTCCAAATGCTGGCTGTCACTTGAAGTTTTGGGGACATCAGCATGTTTTTAAGTGATAAACATATCCTTGCTTGTGCTGACAAATTTTCACATTTGCCCCATTACATCTTTTCACCCACATACCTTCTATAAACACAAAAAAGGCAGGAAAATACATGTCTCCAACAGTCATTTTGTAGCTGGAAGTCAACATATGCAGTGGGTAGAAAGGTGCTTTAAATCATCTTATAGGTGTTTTCTCAGAGATGTCACTCTTGTTATTTGAGACAATTGTTTTTCCAACCTGCTGCGAAGGATGAATTGCCTTTTGGACATGTCAATATTTCCATGCTGTTAAAGCAGTAAATTGAAAAGCAGATGAGAAGGGTCAAAGCCAGGGCTGAAAGTTCAGTTTTATGACTTTTGTCACTTTGTATCACAACCAAACTGTTGTTTTCACTTAGTGTTATTAATTAAGTAATACAGAGTTTGCTCATTTAAAATAGGCTATCTTTCTTCATGGCAAACGACAGTGAATTTTATTCTTTTTAGTATCTGGTGTTAGAGAATAGTTGAGAGAATAATAGATTCCAGGGATCTTTGATCCACCATTGCTGTAAAATAAAAATACAACTTACTTTTATTTCCCTCTGACCATAATGATTTTAACCTTGTGTACTAATTTGAATGGGTTTGTGGGGGCAGAGTCTTAAATGAGACACAAATGAAGGAAAAATTGCTAATGCTGCCACTGTATATCTAATGAGCACTGTGTAATAAACCATAACCTCTTCAACATTTCTGTGGAAAATGGTGTGATTATTTTGGATGGCTGGCCCTTTGTGTATGGCTCATTACCATCTGGCATAATGTGTATTGATATAGCCTGTAATTGTCAACTCTTATTTGACATGCTGCCTTTACTAAATGTGACTTGCATGGCTAGAACCCCCTAATGGTTATATGGAAAACTGTAATTAAAGAAAAACTGTATACTTAGGTAAAATACACACCCTTATATACATAAAATAATTTCGTAGATGGTCTCTGCTTGTCTTTATCTCCTGTTCTTTGTGGGAATACTCGTATGTATTCCCAGATTAGTACAGCGCCAAATACATTCCATTACCAATATGAATACCTAAATGTGTGAAGACAGACATGAATCCCAAATGTAGGTTGTTTCTTCTTGCAGAACTTGCTTAAAATGAATTATGAAATGTTTATTCTCCATGTGCTGTAAGATAGAATTAATATACCTGTGGTAATAGAATGGGTTCCCAGCCTGCTGGAGACTTTTGATGCTCCTACACTGTAAATAGGAGGTAACTGTAATGGGCAAAGTGACTCTGGTTTTGATATTTCTCCTGAATAATGTGGCTGAAATAAATGTGTTTGGAAATCCCAGTGCTGAAAGCATCTATACTTCCTTAAAAGAAAATGGGCTTCTGGCCAATAGTAAGTTTTCAGATACAGGAATGAATGTTATCTGCTGCCAAATCTAAGCTGTCTTTTTTTTATTTTCTTGAAAAGTTTCCTTCCCTTGGCTTTGTAGTTCATGAATACATGAATAACAGAGAGATGTGATTTTGATAGTCAGATTGGCTTGCAATATGAAACAGGCCATAGGATTTCCCCAACTTTAATCAGCTTTAATACTTGTGCTTAAATGGATTTCATCGGGTGTTACCTCCAATTGTGCCGTTGTTGGAGAGTCTGTTGTTGCTCTATGTAATAGATTTTGGAAAGGACCTTCACCTTATTCTTCTCTGGATAGGCTTAGATTCAAGCTACTGGACATTATTTTACCTTTGCTCAATAATCTGAGTATTTTCTTCTCTTAAATTTTTTTTCTGTAGTGTAGATAATTAAACTCTCTTTAAATGGCTGTGACCAAGTCAATCTACAGATTCAATGTCAGCCTTAAAAGGATTTAGCTTCTCACTTTTTCTTTACTCTGATTGTTAGTATGACTCCTCTCAACTGGTTCCTGCTTTCCTGAATTCTTCCTGGAGTTTCCCAGTAATGATTTTTACTGGCACCAGAAATGCAGGATTGACAGAAACTCTACTTTTGCTGGTACTCTTCCCTTAAATCATCAGTGGATCCTATTAGCTTTCTGACCACAGTGGTGTCCTATATCTTAGCTAATTTCTAGGTGAACCTGCTTTGGCAGGGGGATGGATAAGATGATCTCACAGAATCACAGAATTGCCTAGATTGGAAAAGACCTTAAAGATCAAGTCAAATCATCTCCAGAGGTCCCTTCCAACCCCTACCATGCTGTGATTCTGGGATGATCTGTTCCTTTACTCTCCTTCCATGCACATTCCTCATTTTTTTACAAAAATAAGTGGGGTAGTTGATGCTCCAGAAGGGAGAGCCATCCTCCAGGAAGATCTGGACANAAACCTTGAGTGTTTTCTTCCTGGAAGAGTCCCTAGTCCTGTATGTATGCAATCTGCTTTCTGATTGATGGGGGGTTTTTTGGGGTTTTTTTTTGCAATGCATATATTTACTGGAGGAAAGCATATTGAACCAGCTCTGATGACTCTGTATTGAGGATGATTCATTCTCTTTGCTGTTGATCAGCTCTGTTGTTCCTTTTCCGTTGCCTTTTCTCCTGAGTGCAGGTTCTCTGGACCTACTAACCGTATAATCTTAACCACCACTGCTATTCATGAACATTATTATTCTCTACTGGGCTAGAAGATACCTGCATCTGATTGTGTAAACATATTGCTTAAAAATATAACAGGTTTTCTAAAATCCCTTGCCTATATGTTGTTATGTTTCTTCCCAACCTTAACTAATAGTTCTTGACTTCGAACATTTTTTAGTATATCCTTTTTAAATTGCCTTTGCTCAGCTCCCTGTCCATCCCTGCATTTTCATGTCCGTTCCTTTATCAATTTTCTTCCTTACCTAGTTTCTCCAATTTGCATTTGGTGCTATCAGTTTTCCAGTTTGTTTGAGCCAGAGAGGGAAGGAATTATAGCTGGCTTGGCTTTGTCTAAGCCACAGTTTTTTGGCTTTTTGTTTTATTTTTAATCAGCCTAGTCCTTTTGACTGGGGAATTGTGGATTTTTCATTGTATAGCAAAATATTCTTGAAGTTTACAAAAAGTATTCACATTTTTCTATTTAATTTACCTAACTGATTCAGCTTGCTTTATCATTGAAAATATCACTTGTGTATAATATTAGATTCTTCTGAGTATTATATGTCATATTTATAAAGATAGTTTGTATGCTGGTTTTAATTATATTGTTATCATGTAACAGCAATATTGAGATCATGTTCACTTGTACCTAAATTTTTAGTTCTGATATGAACTCTTTGTAGCAAATTAAATCTTTAAAAGAGAATTGAAGTTGAATGCAACATTTCTTGAGCTAGGCTGTTTTCTTTTAGAAATTCAAATTAGTGACAATACATTGTATTGCCAGTATACATGAGAATACTGAATACTGTGAATAATGTAATATCTGCATCATTATTTACAAAATGAGGGAAGTAGGTCTTTAAAGAAGTAAACATCTTAGCTCTTACCATGATTTGATGTAGTACTTGGTATGGTCTATGTAACTGCAAATATAATCTATAGCGAACAGCAACTAGAATTTCAACTTTTATTTATTACGAGTTTTAAGTCTTGATGATTGCCTTCTAAAAAGACAATATGACATCTGACAGCTTTACTTCGTTTTGGAGACTGGATCTCCCCATGGGAATAACCAGTGATTTTTAATATGGGAATTGTGATATGTGATTTTAATAATGTAAAAAATTAATAAATTTGACAATATGGTCATAGATTAGTAGCTCTATTTTTTTATTACTGATTTTTTTTTTAGCACCATTGTTCAAGTAATCCAATAACTCTTTTTCTAGATGTCTTAATTTTTTCTTTACATCTTCAGGTGAATAGTCTTTTTTTTTACCTTTGGCTTGATTAGTTAGGTTAAGCCTAAGCTCGTACATTGTCAGCCCAGCTCATCTGCTCCTCATCTGTTCACACAGGTGGATTTTCACTGGTTTTCTGAATCTTACAATGGTTAGATACTTCTTTCTGTGTGGGCTTCCTCTTGATATTCTCATATTTTATTGGTCCCAGCCTCCATGTCTGTCTCCAAGTCCTGGAAAACATCAGTTTGACTTATTAATTCTGGTGCTATTTTTCTGCTGGTTCCTCTGATTAACACTTTTTCTGGTTTTAACCTGAACTTGAGATAGTGATTCTTACCAAGTCTTTGTCTAGATTCTCTCACCTGCTACCCAGAATTGATGCTTTTCCTTCCAGGTGAGAATATTTTTCTTTCAGCCTGTGTGATTTGAAAGGGGAATTGCTGTGATGCTGCCATACAGCACAAAAAAAATATGCTGTTCTGTAGGTTGTGATCACTATTGCTTTGCTGGCCTCTGATGCCTAATGTGAGTAAGCCAGACAGAGCCTGCAGACTCTGAATTTCACCAATTAAGGCTTCATTTTGCTGAGAGATGATGATGACGCAAATGTGGATGTCTTGCAGTCCTGTGCAGGCAGCTGGCTCCAAGGCTTGAGGTCTCCTCACTGCACTGTAGTGACACAGCGGTGGCTGCCTTTGCACAGCAGTGACACTAGTTGGAAGTTAATACAAATGGGTTAGCTTTCATGTTGGTGTCTGGAGTACGAAGGGGGAATTGGTTCTTCTGTGGTAAACATAAAATAATTTATCAGTGAAGTCAAGAATGCCAAAACCATTCTTCATAATTTCTGTATTAAGAAGAGGAACAGGAGCCTGACTTCAAGGGCCCCTCTCCCTTCCTGCCAACTACCCACAACGCTTAAGGAAACTGGCTTGCTGAATGCAAGTGAACTTCTGCCTGCTAAAAATCAGGAAACGTTTTCCAATCCTGTAATGGGCTGAGGGAAGTGTTTACTAAAACAAATTAGAGGGAAAATAAATTAAACAATATTTGGTGGCGGGAGAGATATAGAACAAACATGTAAAATCTTTTCAAGAATAAAAAAGGAAAAAAACCATGAAGGAGTATAGGTAGAAGTTTTACTTCAAAACCTTGATGCTGAAAAGGGAAGATCAAAGTAGTAAAATATGTAGCTAGTTTAAAAATAAATTGATTGACAGGAATGCAATTAAACAGCATATTCAATAAATGTCACAGAATTGTTGTCTCTCAACTTCATTTATCTCTCAAATGGAAGACATCCCTACAGTCGCTTAGTGACCAAGATAAGAGGAACTGCAGAAGTCTTGGTCTCTGACCTTGTTAAAGGGTAAGAGTGGGTAGATATTTTCTGCTGGGTAACAGATACATGAGTCACGGTCATGCAACAAGTATTTGGTGCTGTGCTTAATTCTGCTGCTTTATCTTCAACGTTTTTCCTGTTACTGAAACCACAGCACCTGCCATACGTGCTGACTGGTTTAAGCACCTCCCTCTACCCTTTAATTTCTTGTGACAGAGACTGTACACAGGAGATGCCAATGAGACGTTCCATCACCATGGTGCTATTTGTTACTCACCATACATTGTTCCTTTAACTGTGGTTTTATTAACCATGGTGTTGACTTCTGACAGGTGAATGGAAAAAAGAACTGTAAGAATTGTTGCCCTTTCTTGCTGTGTAACTAAGTGGGTTATCTTGGTGCAGCACAATGACCAGAGCATACAGGATCAACTGGAATTTAGTGTATGCACCTTCTTGATTTACAAAAATTTTTTTCTGTTCATTAGTTGCAAAAGAAAGTAAAATCAGATACCAAGTTCTGCCCAAATACATTGTCAACACTTAAGGGTTTTACTTTTATTTAGTTAATGCTTTTTCATATGTGATTTTCCACTAAAGAACTATTTCATTTTTCAGTTTCATAGATATATATAGATTATTATGGTTGTCACTAAAATGGAATGGATGCTGGTCTTTTTTTTTTTTTTTTAATATCGAATGTAATGCTTTTGATCCAAATTAATTCTCTCTGTATTGATGGGAAATTGTTGGATTGACAATCACAGAAAATGTTCTCATCTTGGGTGTAAATTGTTAGTCACTTTAATTCAAAGGTTCAGTGATAAGAGTTCTTAAAGAAATCAGTTCTATTGCCTTTATTCATGGCAGTTGCTTCCACCGCTGTAAATTTTAGAATGTGGCTTTTAATGGCTAATTTAAGTCTTTGGTCCATTTCTGTGAAATATTATGCCTACTCTTAACATTTTAAATTATTAAATGGTCCTTCTGTAGCCTCTCAGCCTTTGAGAGCACCGGTGTTGTTCTGATAGTTAGCTGATAACAAAAGCTAAACTGACTCAATTTTTCTGGCTGTTACTGAGAGCTTGAGTTTCCATTGCAAATACTGCAGAGGAGTATTTAAGCTGAAGTATGCTTTTGTCCACAGAAATACAATTGCAGTATTGAACGTTTCTATTTTATCATATGTTTTGCAAAATGCTATTATTCTTTTTAGAGTAGGACTTGAAATTTAGGCACTGAAGAACTCTTGAAGAGAGCATACTGGCTAATATTTTGTAGCTGCAAGTCTTTAAAGATGACACGAACAACAAACAGGGTATTCGGGAAGGAACACTTCAAAATTCATTTGAAATAGTTGCATAGGAAATTGACTATCAAAATCTATTTTGTCTCCACAGAGTTTTGTTTCAATGTTTCACCAGTCCCCCTTACCAATTCATACAGTTTTGTAACATCTTTAAGATTTGTGTTGAATTCATCTTTGTAATAAGACCTGTGATCCTGTGATGAAACAGGCTGCAAGGCATAGAAGTAGAAGATTTTAATCCAAAACAAAATTGTGAAATGCGTTTTTTGAGGTAGAAGCATATTTACAAAGTTTACAGGTTTCTCTGTTAGTTCTCTATGGATGTGGTGCCTGTATGAGCACAGGGTTTCTACAAAACCTATATTCCTTACTTTGATGTTGCAGCAGCAGGATGTTGCAGCTACCTTATTAGTTTTATAACAGCAGATATAAAAGATTTCTTGAAGTCTGCTCAGCAGTTTATCAAAGTTCACCAAAACATACTTGAATATCAGTGGTCTGTGTGCCTTCATTGGAGGAGGAGAGCAAACAGGAAGGATAGAAACTGCACTTTTTTTACTTGTTGCAAGATCTAATTGTTTATATGAATTTAAAATAATTTTGCATTTTTCGAGTATTTTCCTGAGAGTTGGTGTTACACATTCCTAGAATTGATATAGCTGCAAAAAAAATTGCTGAATTTTTTTAATTACTTGTGAAGTTAGTATTTCCTTTGTGCTTTTCAGGATGACATTTGCAGCTTGAAGAGCTCATAAGCTCTGAGATGCTTTATAGCAAGCATTTTACAGAGATTTAAGTTAGGTACACTGGTACTAAAAGCACAGGAACAAGGAGTCATAGCAGAAAAACAAGAGGCAACTTAGATGCTGCTCCCTTTTACATGCCACAGGCAAGAAGAGTCTGTAGATTAAGATTTTCATGAAGTAGAGAGTAGAGTCAAAAAAGAAGAGAGCCAAGAGTAAGTCTGAGGGTCTTATCAAAGACTGGAAGAGGGGGAAAAAATCTATTCACTGAAGTGGTGACTTGAAAGCATAATGAGCCAATATGTCCTGTTTTCATTTCCTGTTTTCATGAGTAGATTTTTGGAAGGGGAGAAAGAAAAGGAGACTGGGACATGCGTGGAGCTCCAAATAGTATCATTTCTCAAAATGTGGTGCCTGTAAATAGTCTCTGGGGCATTTGGTGATGGTTTGCAGGGAGTTCTGGCTTCAGAGGTGAACACTGTAGAAGTATGTTAGCATTGGTGAAAAAGCTTTCCTGATTCTTAGCCTGCTTCCATTTAGGAACTTCTAGTGTTTTAAAAATGGCGACTAAGGTTTAAAATGGTGATCTAAGGTTGGACTTGATGATCTCTAAGGTTGGACTCAATGATCTTGAACGTCTTTTCCAGCTGAAACTATTCTATGATTCTGTTTCTCAGTACTACCTTGCTATGTAGATAATTCTTCCAGCAACCTCTTTTTTGTTGTGTGAATATGGGCTCTGGAGTGAGAAGAGGATGGAAGCAATAGGAGTTCATAATTCCCTGTTGTTTCAGCTTTTATACTGTCGTATGTTTTTGTTCTAAGTCCAGCATTGCATAAAAATTCATTTTCTGTACTTTGGGATTAGCTGCTTTCAAATACAAAATTATTTAATCACGGAATTGTACTTCAGATTGAGAAAGCTACCTATAGCATTGCTTCAGCCATTCAATAGCTACTTCATAACAGTGGGGGTTTTTTGTTGGATGCTGGCCTTTGCAAAATCATGTCAAGAACCTTCCTGTATCTGCAGCAGCACCATGGACTTCTTGTTGCGCCTGGGTATCATGGAGGTTATCACAAAAAATGTTAAGAAATCTATTGCTGCAGTAGCTGTGGTTCATATATTTTAGTGTGCTAGAGACAGAGGGTGGAAGAGCAGTCTATAAGATCAGAATTAGACACAGATTACCTGCCTAATATGGTTCTTGTTAGCACAAATAATATAAATACCGTTTGGAGAACAAAGAGATCACAGAAAAAGAAATGAAAGCATCCAGATCCTGAGCATTTGGAAAGCGTGACACTGATGTATTTGTGTAACCTTTTCATGAAGAGCGATGCTGAAGTCAAAGAGGGGATTTTGATTTCCTTCATTAAAAGCTTATTAAATGAGGAAATAGGACAGTCATTGCTTTGCTTCAGTGGTTGGGGGTCACAGAGGCGGGCCTGCTCTCCTCAGGATATTAATGCCTGCTTTCAGCTGGGGGAAATGAGCCGTCGCTCGAGTTGACTGCAGCTTTATGTGCCCGTCACTAGGGATCCCCATATGTCCTGGGATCCGCCGCAGTTGGAAATGGCAGAGCTGGGCGGCAGGGAGCAGAGGCCTCTCATTGCTATTCATAACAGGTACCTCGGCTCAATCTGCCCAGAGCAAGTCTGTTTAATGTTGATCAGCTGTCCATCTGATAAACTGAATTGATATGGACACTTCCTCCAAGGGCTGCCCTGACAATGACAGCAGGAGTATTGGGATGTCTTGTTAGTCTTTTTCTCTGAGCTTGAAATTTTATTAACCCTTTGTTAGAGCCAAGCCGAGCACAATTTCAGTACTGCGGCTGTCGGTTGTGTGAGGTTCTCCCTCGCCTCTTTGAAAAAATCCTTTGGTTTTGTCGTCTACATGGAGAATGGCTAGCTCTTTTGTTCTCAGGTTGGTTTTCTCTACATGGAGCAAAAATTGCAGCTTTTCAAAAGGCTTAGGTTTTTGTTATGTGTGACAAAATACATTGGGAACCTCTGTTCATCCTCTCACCCCAGCTCATCTACCTTTTGCTTGCCTGCCCAGACGGTGTGACTCTACTAGCTCTTCTCTCTTGCTAATTGGCACAGATCACTGGCCTGAAACAGTTGCTGCTGGGGCTCTTCTCAGATCAGATGCATTTGGGGCAGAAGGTTACTTTAGATTAATATGGTTCCAGGCAGTTGCAACACATCTGCACTGTTCAGAGGAAACAGTATTCATTTACCCAGTACTACGCTAGTGCTGAGACAGAATTTAACCTGAGCGTATATCAACAGGTATGTGCATATGTGAAGATATGGAGCAGTTTGGTTACTCAATGAGTCAGTGTTTGGCCACTTTTGAATAAGCACAGGGAGCATAACGTGCCTTTGTACTAGGCTGCAATTTAATTTTAACTTTAAGGCATTTTAGTCATCTATTTGAGGATATACATAACATTTTTGCTTATATGTGAAGTCTCTATGGTGTAAGAGGAACTGCTTGAGTCAGAAAAGATGTGTGTGCTGAAGATTTTGTAAGAGGGGAGGCCCTGTATCTAGGTTTGCAGTGTTAAGAGGATGCTCCATTGTGTTGTTCTGTTCCCTCTCCCCTTGTCCCTACTCAGTTATTATGTCTGTTCATCACACTGTTGTAGTTCTAAGCTAAGGTGACATCTCCAGACTCCTTGGAGTGACAGTCTAACTATCAGGGGCTTCAGGGTCGAAATGTGGGAGGAGGGGAGGAGAGGGCTGTGCTAATGACTCTTTTCATGCCTTTTCCAAAAAATGAAAATAGAGGATAAACCTCTATGGGATAACCTCTGTGGCAAGCCTCTTGTAGGAGTTTCAAAACTATAAATTCACAATGTTGCAGACTATGTGTTGGAATAAGAAGTGATTTGTAAACCTATCCAAATAAAATTGTGTCTGCCTTTGCTGGGGAATCACCTTTGCTTCTTCTGACTAAAACAACCAGTGAAATACCTTTAGTACACTGTTCTAAAACGTTGAACTGTTTCTCCTCTTCCCCCCTGCGCCCTTCCCCCTTGGTGCGATTGAACTGCAAGGTATCCTGTTATTAATTTAACTCTAATTTGAGCAGTCATTGACTGAGGCATTCTTATGGTGTTTGGATCGACTTGCTCGTGACTCCCCTGCTGATACATCCTTTGTTCCTTCCCATCAGTACTTTCTGCTTGGCATTTTCTTCATATCGGTGTCCCTCAAGCTTCTAGAAGACAAAACAAACAAAAAAAGCATCATGAGGACTGTATTAATTACTTAGCTTTATTTTGCAAAGGAATTCAAACAAAGAGCAGTGTTCTTCCAAATGGAACCTGTGGTACCCACTGCTTACCTGGAAATACTTACTGATAGTTCTCTGTGCATGACATCTCCTGGTTGCAGCTTCTAGAATTACATGGAGGAGCTGCCCAACAATTTGTAAAATCCTGTTTAGCATATGTGGTTGTTTTTTTTTTTCCCCCTGGGAATCTGTATTTTATTCATAGCATCAGAAATAATTGCACTTTTTCTTTGCTTTCAGTCAGAGAAGCCTGGCTGAGATTACAGAGCTGATCCACACGGCCTTTCTGGTGCATCGTGGCATAGTCAACATTGGTGAGCTCAAGTCCTGCGATGGCCCCCTGAAGGATATGCAGTTTGGAAATAAAATGGCTGTTCTGAGTGGAGATTTTCTTCTAGCAAATGCTTGCACAAGCCTTGCCCAATTGCAGAATACTAAGGTAAAAGGAAGAAAATTCTTCTACTGCCACAGCAAGTAACTATTAATGAATTTTCCAAAAGAGAGGCTCTTTAAAAAAATCAGTGGTTATTATATGTATGTATATATTGAGCATCCTTTAAAAATCAGCATACTTACATTGTAGCTGTTGATGGATTGACGGGCTGCTGCTGCTGTGAATGTGTTTGCAACTGTCCTATAGATTTACTGCGCTGAGACCTGTAGTATACATTCTGAAGCACTGTAGTAATGGATGAGTGGTTAATTTGGTGCATTTAACGTATATGCAGTGACATCCTCATGACATGTCAGGCTACAGTACAGACTGCCAGCTAAAGATATGTTTGGTTATTTTGTTTTACCTTGTACTTTGTGGAAGATTTGTCTCTCTTAGGGAATTCTTGGGCAGAAAGGCTACGTTTCTTTATCTACACAGCACTCAGGTGACTTCTTACTCTTAATAAAATTACTTTGTTAGGCACTTGGATGCCCTTGTGTATTGGATTACCCTATTAATGTGGATATTCCAGCTTCTAAAGGGCAGCTGCAATCCAGCTGCTTAGCCAAACTGTTTGAAACTATACAGGAAAGTGTTTTTCATGACAAACGAGTTGTACATATACATGACCTTAGAAAATGAGACTGATGAAGACCTTAAAGATCACCTCTCTAGTCAGTTCTTCTCTTCCTCTGGATAGGGGGGTATTGGTTACTCCAAATAGTTATTGACATGTGTTGGCCTAGCTTGTTTTTAAAATCTCCTGTGATGGAGAGAGATTCCTGAGCATCCCTGTGCTGGTCTAGTGTAACACCTAACTACATGTATGGCTGAAGAGCTGAATTCCCTTCCAGTGGAAACAGAAAACAATTCTTTTTAGCAAGGATACTTTTTATACATCTGAAGGTTGCTACCATCTCGTCGTGTAAAATAAATGTTTGTCATGCATGCAACTGTCAATAATCAACGCTTTGAATCCTGAGCGTAAGGAGTCTATTGTTTTTAGAATCTCATGCTAAAGCTCCTTGTGATGTTAGTTGAGTATTTCGGTACTGCTTTGATCATGAGCGTGACAGTTTCTCTCAAAAGTGGTGTCATTTTCTAACACAGAGCTGAGATTCAGGAGAAGAGACAGAAAATTAGATGTCAATCTGCTGGAATAGTGGGTTAAGCCATTATGGTGATAACAGGCAGTAAGTATTAAAAAAAGTTTTAAATAGTGCAAAATTTTAATTACGCTATAACCAAAATGGGCTGCAATCGGTTTTACTAAATATTGTTGATTTGTATCTGTTCTTTTTTTTTTTAAGTACTTAGTAAGATTTTCAAGACAGACCTAAGGATTTAACCCTACATCAATCTTTTGTTTTAACATAAGAGGGAACTTTTACAAAATGTAGGACCTATTACTTTGCATTTAATACATCATTAAGTATTACAACAGCAATGTATAATCCCTGAAGACTTGCCAGCAAACAAGCCTACAGAAAAGTGAAGCACAAGTGCAGAGAAATACTTTTTTTTAAAAAAAAAGCAATCGTTATACTGCATGTCGGAAAATTCTGCCAAAACATTTTAGCACTTTTTTTCATTTTTCTGACATCTAAATACTTTCATAGCTTCTACATACGATAAGTGGGATGCCATTATGGAAACTGATTGACTTAGTAAATTATTCTTTTTCATACGTCTAACCCTACTAGTGAAGTTAGAAAAATTGAAGTACAAGCTATAGAAATCTCTTGACAGGTGCAATGATTTAAACATACTGTATTTATTCTTTTGTAAATGATGAATTTTCAAATGTGGCATCTGTTTTTCAGCAGTGTGAAATAACTGTGACTTTTTTCCTTCATAATGTTTTGTTTTCTTTGATGTAAAAAGTAAAAATCACNAGATTCAAGGCTGTTTTGGCAGGGTTTCTTTTAAACCACTGCTCATATTTCTTGTATGTTTGCTAAAATTAGGCAGAAGAAGGGCTTGAAGGAGGTGGGGGTTTTTTTATTATTTTATGTGCAAGAAACAAGGACTCTAGATTTCTTTAAATGTCAGTTGAGAAGCCTCCTGTAAGCTAAGTTCTGCTACTGTGCTATTATAAAGTCATCTAAAATTTTGTTTTCTTGAAACCATAATAATGCAGAAGAAAGCATTCTCATTTTCTACTTTGTGAAATTCTGAGACATTAATTATAATTACAAAGTTGGTATTGACTGAGGCTTAAAGTATAGTAGGACAAATGCAACTGCATGCTACATTTTTGTAATCATGACAAAGTTCTATGTTTATTCAAATAATTGTTTCAAACAGTAATTTCTTCAAAATACTTTTACAACTACAAAGCATTAGATTGATCAGATCACATGTATTTATAATTTTTTTTGTTCTCTCATGTTAACTCTTTGATCACCTTATATAAACTATCCTTTTTTGGTCTACTTTGTGTTTTGGATGATGGCTTTTCTTGACCTGCTGTTGTGGTGATAAACTTTACTGGTGAGTGAAGATAATACGGATAAAACCTTACCTCAGAACTGAATTCTATAGTAGATTGGACATTGCTAATCCATGGATTTTAAAACAGATTTGAGCCCAGAGATGAATTGGGTTGNGTTCTTTTTTTTTTTAAGTACTTAGTAAGATTTTCAAGACAGACCTAAGGATTTAACCCTACATCAATCTTTTGTTTTAACATAAGAGGGAACTTTTACAAAATGTAGGACCTATTACTTTGCATTTAATACATCATTAAGTATTACAACAGCAATGTATAATCCCTGAAGACTTGCCAGCAAACAAGCCTACAGAAAAGTGAAGCACAAGTGCAGAGAAATACTTTTTTTTAAAAAAAAAGCAATCGTTATACTGCATGTCGGAAAATTCTGCCAAAACATTTTAGCACTTTTTTTCATTTTTCTGACATCTAAATACTTTCATAGCTTCTACATACGATAAGTGGGATGCCATTATGGAAACTGATTGACTTAGTAAATTATTCTTTTTCATACGTCTAACCCTACTAGTGAAGTTAGAAAAATTGAAGTACAAGCTATAGAAATCTCTTGACAGGTGCAATGATTTAAACATACTGTATTTATTCTTTTGTAAATGATGAATTTTCAAATGTGGCATCTGTTTTTCAGCAGTGTGAAATAACTGTGACTTTTTTCCTTCATAATGTTTTGTTTTCTTTGATGTAAAAAGTAAAAATCACAGTACTGCTTTTTTGCTGGCATTTATTTGGTAGCTCAGCAAATTGGCTAATGAAATGAGCAGCATTTTATCATACATGGTACTGACCTTGGTAGGTTATAACCTATATAGACATGTATAGCTGTTGTATAGACTCGAATTTAAACTGAAGGGGTATTTAGCATTAACTGAAACTACTACCACCAAGATAATTTTATTGTGTTGTTAAACTCTTGTCTGAGCTTGTGTATGATGCATTTATCTCTGTGCTTCTCTCGGGGCTGACAATTAGATGTGAAATTCTGTAGTTGTAATGAAATGCAGAGCTATTTTATAATTGCCAAGGGAAAAATTAGCAAAGTCAATTATTTTCCCTTAGGCTTTTCCCTGTAGATATTAAAAGGCTGCAAGGTAATTGCCTTAGGTAACACTTTGATTTTTAAATAACGTTAAATATAGGAATTGTTGTTTTTAATTCGTAGTAATTTTCCTCTTCTTGCTACGGTTGTAGAATATAACTTATATATATATATATATATATATATATAAAAAAATATANATTAGGCAGAAGAAGGGCTTGAAGGAGGTGGGGGTTTTTTTATTATTTTATGTGCAAGAAACAAGGACTCTAGATTTCTTTAAATGTCAGTTGAGAAGCCTCCTGTAAGCTAAGTTCTGCTACTGTGCTATTATAAAGTCATCTAAAATTTTGTTTTCTTGAAACCATAATAATGCAGAAGAAAGCATTCTCATTTTCTACTTTGTGAAATTCTGAGACATTAATTATAATTACAAAGTTGGTATTGACTGAGGCTTAAAGTATAGTAGGACAAATGCAACTGCATGCTACATTTTTGTAATCATGACAAAGTTCTATGTTTATTCAAATAATTGTTTCAAACAGTAATTTCTTCAAAATACTTTTACAACTACAAAGCATTAGATTGATCAGATCACATGTATTTATAATTTTTTTTGTTCTCTCATGTTAACTCTTTGATCACCTTATATAAACTATCCTTTTTTGGTCTACTTTGTGTTTTGGATGATGGCTTTTCTTGACCTGCTGTTGTGGTGATAAACTTTACTGGTGAGTGAAGATAATACGGATAAAACCTTACCTCAGAACTGAATTCTATAGTAGATTGGACATTGCTAATCCATGGATTTTAAAACAGATTTGAGCCCAGAGATGAATTGGGTTGGGATCTTTTAGTGGTAGGTGGGTTTAGGAATGATAAGCCTCTGACAAGGAAAGGCATGGTTGTTTTTTTCTGCTTAAATAACAGCACAGTAATGCCTGGGAATGTGCTGATTTATTGGATAGGGGTGTGTTTCTATGGGAAGGTGGGATTATTTTGCTAGGTTTTCTCACTTTGAGGTTGCAGTGTTTTGATACTATGGTTGTGATCAGATATTTGTTAAAGTCATCGTAAACACATAGATGCAGGAGAGAAGGAAAAGTAAATGATATTTGCCTAAAAAAATAAGGTACCTCCCAACCATCTTCTGGGATCTGTGACCCTATGCAGTTTTAAATAAATATGGGAATGAATTATTGAGAAATGTAAAAGGATATGTTTAACAGTTGGTTCTTGGTTGCCATCTGAAGGTGTCTGTAACATTTCTTATCTTGCTTTGCCTAGCCGAGGATATGGGGATGAACCTGCCAACAGCAAGTTTTGTTGCATGAAAGTCTTTTCTTGACTCTGGTAGCAAAAAGTGTTAGTTTTGTCTTTGATTTCTGCTTAGTAACCTTCACTTCTTTTAATATTTTTAGGGTGGCATTCAGATGCAAACATAGCAAATATAGCAAGCATTAATTGGCATTTTTTGTCACCTGTTAGCCAGATATGTGATACAGATATTTTAACACAAGTGAGGTGTAAATATTGACTGTGATATTATCAAATAATGTACTTTTTCAGGGTATATCACAAATTGGTAGAAACCTGTTGTAGCATTAAAGCTGGACCTTCCCAGAGCATCTGAATCATCAGTTGTCTTACAAAACTATGGAGAGGGTGCATAAAATAGTAGAGTCATAGAATGTTTGGGGTTGGAAGGGACCTTTAAAGGTCATCTAGTCCACTCCCACCTCCCCCGCAGAAAGCAGAGACATCTTCAACTAGATCAGGTTGCTCAGAGCCCTGCCCAGCCTGACCTTGAATGTTTCATGGGATGGGGCATCTACCACATCTCTGGGCACAAGAGGTAATGATTTGAAACTGAAAGAGGCTAGATTTAGACTAGATGTAAGGAAGAAATTTTTTACAATGAGAATGGTGAGACACCGGAATAGGTTTCCCAGAGAGGGGGTAGATGCCTGGAAACACCTGGAGCAAACCAACCAACCAAAACCAAACTACCACCCCAAAAATAACATATCCAAAACAAAAAAGAAGAAAAAATTAAAACAATAGCCTAACAATACACGTAATGGTTGTGTTCTCCCTAGTTCTTACCAAAATCTGAAGTATGACTCTATTTTTCCTCACTATAATTCAGAGAGCTCTTGTTGGAATGATTACGCTGTGCACAGAAGTACTTCAGAATCTACAGCCTGAAAGCTTGGAATTGAATTTAAGAATCTTGTCTGTCAATGCAGAGCTCTGCCAGAAGACCACATTCTAAAGCATTGTTTTATTAAGCATTATTTGTTTATAAGTAAACAGTAGCACAGGTGTAGTACTTATATAGTGGTTGCATTTCCTTATGTTAAGTTTACGTATCCCTAAAGGCTTAAATGTGTTGTTTACAAAATAGGCCTCATGTTTGCATAAACATCAACAAGTCATTCATTTGAGTCTTCCTAGTGCAACAATCTGAATGTACATTGTGCTTCATAAAAGAACTGCTTATCTTGGAACTATGGCTTCTACTTCTGTAGCATCATTTATCTTCCTATGGAGAAGGCTTAGGTTTGAACTACGAGTGCCTTGCTTCCTTGCTGACCAGTGAAGCATATGGGGAGTGAGTATCCCCTTTCAGGAATTATGCCAGTTGCTCTTTTAATGTAAATTGACATTTTTGGGAATTGACAAACAAGTCAAAATCTACAGTTTTAATATTTTTCAGTATTAAAACAGTGAAAAGTCATGGATTGGCTAAAGAAATGATTCCTAGGATCGGTGGCACTTGGCTGGTTCTCTCTTCAAAACTGAAAACTTACTCTAAAGAACATGAAGAGTGCATACCATCAAGAATCCTGCATGAAATACCCCTTTGTGAAGGAAATATCTTGTTGCCTATGTAAAGGCAGCCATTACCAGCCACTGACTTTGTAATAGGTCCAG
Organism: Brachypteracias leptosomus; assembly: GCA_013401335.1. NCBI lineage: Eukaryota > Metazoa > Chordata > Aves > Coraciiformes > Brachypteraciidae > Brachypteracias > Brachypteracias leptosomus. The sequence goes on from VYZX01006255.1 coordinate 104,705, forward strand.
GTTACTGTCCTTCAGAGCAGTGCTTTTCCTTTTGAGTAAGTAGAAGGTGCTTCTTGGTAAACGTAGCTGTGGGATGAGTTGTTCTCAGAGCAGTGAAGGTTATTTTGAAAGAGCTATTCAACCATAAATACCCACTAAATGTATTTACCTTATATTTTGCATAAAATAAACAGACTCTTAATCTGAATTTTCCTTCTAAGATTCAGTATCTGTGTTGATGAGAGAAGGACAGGATGAAAAAGTCATGGAGAATCACTGAGAACCAGAAGTAATGTGTTTGCTCCCAGTTACAGTGTTAAGATGATGTAATGATGTAAAAGACAAAAAGAAGGGCTTCTTCAAGGAAAAGGAAGACTAAGGAAGATGTGGGCCCACTGTTGAATGAGGTGGGTGCCCTGGTGACAGAGGATGCAGAGAAAGCAGAGTTACTGAATGCCTTCTTTGCTTCAGTCTTTACTGTGAAGACCAACCCCCAGGAATCGAAGTCCCTTGAAGAGAGAAAGTTTGGAGGAAGGAAGATTCTCCCTTGGTTGATGAGGTTGCTGATGAGATCAGTTAGGCAAATAAATACCTAAAGAATAAATATCAAGAGGATGTGGCCAGTCTCTTTTCAGTGGTGCCCAGTAATGGGACATGGGGCAATGGGCACAAACTAGAACAGAGTAAGTTCCACCTAAACATAAGGAAAAACTTCTTTACCTTGAGGGTGATGGAACACTGGAAGAGGCTGCCCAGAGAGGTTGTGAAGTCTCCTCTAGAGACTTTCCAGACCTGCCTGAGTGCATTCCTGTGTAACCTGCCCTAGGTGATCCTGCTTTGGCAGGGGAGTTGGACTAGATGCTCTCCAGAGGTCCCACCCAATCCTTGCCATTCTGTGATACAGAAAGCTAAAGCTAATGATAAAACCATTTTCAAATTGTGTTTTAAATTAGAATCATAGAATGGTTTGGTTGGAAGGGACCTTTCAAGAACATCTAGTTCCAACCCCTCCACCACAGCAGGGACACCTCCCACTGGACGAGGCTGCCCAGGACCTCATCCAACCTGGTCTTGAACATCTCCAGGGATGGAGCATCCACAACTTCCCTGGGCAGCCTGTTCCAGTGTCTCACCACCCTCTGAGTAAAGAATTTCCTTCTAATTTCTAATCTAAATCTACCCTCTTCCAGTTTGAACCCATTACACCTCATTCTATCACTGCAGGCCCTTGGGAAAAGTCCCTCTCCAGCCTTCTTGTAGCCGCCCTCAGATACTGGAAGGCTGCAATAATGTCTCCCCAGAGCCTTCTCTTCTGAAGGTTGAACAAACCCAATTCTCTCAGCCTGTCTTCGTAGGAGAGGTGTTCCAGCCCTCTAATCATCTTTGTAGCCCTCCTCTGGACCCTCTCTAACAGGTCCATGTCCTTCTTGTGCTGGGGGCTCCAGAACTGGATGCAATACTCCAGGTGGGGTCTTACAAGAGCAGAATAGAGGAGCAGAATCAGCTCTCTCAACCTACTGGCTGCACTTCTTTTGATGCAGCAGGATACAATTGGCTTTCTGGGCTGCACTTACACATTGCTGGCTCATGTTGAGCTTTTGTCAGCCAGCACCCCCAAGTCTTTCTCCGCAGGGCTGCTCTCAATCCACTCCTTGCCCAGCCTGTATTTGTGCTTGGGATTGCCCCAACCCAGGTGCAGGACCTTGCTCTTGGCCTTGTTGAACTTCATGAGGTTGGTGTGGGCCCACCTGTCAAGGTCCCTCTGGATGGCATCCCTTCCCTCCAGCGTGTCAACTACACCACACAGCTTGGTGTTGTCTGCAGACTTGCTGAGGGTGCACTCAATGCCACTGTCCATGTCACCAACAAAGATGTTAAACAGGACTGGTCCTAGTACCAAGCCCTGAGGAGCACCACTTGTTACCGGTCTCCACTTGGACATCAAGCTGTTGATCGCAACTCTTTGAGTGCGACCATAATTCTGGTAATTGTTCTTAACTCTTCACCTCTGCTCGTTTAACTACTTCCTTTTTCTTCCCCAATAGCAGCTGCTGTTAGAAATGTGTACTTTTAAAATAATCAAAATAATCAGCTCACAGAGCAGCCAAGTGACACTGAGGCATGAATTTGGTAAGAAGCAGAGATCAGATTAGATTAAGAGACCCAGGTTGTGAAGTTGAGTTCTTGAGAGAAAAAAAAATCCTTCAATGTTTTTTCTAGAGAGCAGGATAAGGAGTTTTTTTGAAGTATATTATCATGTCTGTCGTGCTGTACCTTCCCCTGGGGCACTGTTTGATGGTGGTGTACTGGACTAGGTAGGGGGTAGGATAGTATCTATAGTACTGAGTATTTTTATTCAAATTTAGTATTTTTGAGTGCCACAGGGGTGTCAAAATGAGACACTACTGAAAAATATAGTTAAGTTTAAAGAGCTCAGAACTGATCTACAGAACTTTTTTTTTTTTTATCTGGGTAATGGGGGAAAAGAAAAAACAAGGAAGAATTGTTTTTGAACCTTTAACCTAATATGAAATGACATAGGACAACATAGCTATCATGGTGGCATTATGACAGAATAAAGCTCTTATCTGGGCAGCCCTAAATAAGCACTTCTGTATTTTAAAATATTGAGATACATTCTCAATATTGGCATACAACTTAGCATGGATTTTGTTGGAAAATGCAAACACACTTTCAGTACTGAGAAATACATTGTTATGATTAATACATAATTATGAATCAATTCTTAAGAAAACTGTTATTTACTTTAATAATTATTTTTAGGGTGTACCAAAATTTACTAGTTTGCATCCACTTGAGAGGCAAATTTCATTTTAATTTACCTTAAAGTAAAACATAAGAGATTTTAATTCAAACAAGCTTCATGTATTTTTAATGAATATGTATTGTTTTTTCTACCCAATATTCTTGAAAACTGGGTTTTTGATAAGATGATTTCTTTACTAGTTTTGTTGACTGTCATGTGAAGTTCCTTTGGTAACAAAAAGGCATTCTTTGTAATAGTTGATGAAAGTATCTAAATATTAAGGGGGGGAAAAATCCCATATGTTAGAGGTAAAAGATGAAAATTTATTGGAATCAGTACTTGGCGATTAATTATTGCCTTAAAATTTTTGTCTAGCATTTCTGCTGTAGTTAGAGATAGCAGTTCTTGCAATGATGATAAATTTGTAGAATGATCTTAGTGAATCTCCCAATTACTGTATTGTGCTCTTCCCATTGCCCCTTTCCATGCTTGTGTCAGTGGCACAGTTCCTTAGCAAGTGCATCATTTGCCTTTGTTTTCAAGAATTAAATTTATAGCCCCTAAAATAATATCTAAGCAAATGAAGCATTCAGTTTTCTGAATCTTTTACAGATTATTTTTTTCTATTTTACTTTTGCTGTCTGTAATTGGTAATATAATTAAAAATTTGTAAAATTTTATTACCTTAATGGCTGTGATTATATGTTTGAAAAGTAATCTTTTGGAGAAGTTAGAGGATTACGTTTCACAGCTTATTAATTTATTAATTGAATTGAAATTCTAAAAATTAGACTTATCCTGTAATTGTGGTAATAGGCTAAAAATAGTCTCCTTTTTGATCTGCAAGAATTGTCTTGCATTGCAGTGAATGTCAATTTTGAGATTACAGCAGCTTAACTTGGTTTTGATTCCCAATCACTGCATTCTTTGAATAGGTCTATCCTTTACCTTAGTGGCCTTTTGCACCTGTACTCTTTTTTAAAACTAATGCTTATGTTAAGCTTTCCCAAAGCTAGACTCCACTGAGGTTAGTATAGGTCTGTATTGAAATAGTTTATTTTTCTGTGGTTCTTGGCCATGGCACTGCTGGAAAATTTTATGTTTAGATTTCAGTCTGTTTTCTGTCCTCCCACTTCTGCATGAAAAAAATGGTTTTAAAGAAAGAAAAAAAAAAAGAAGGAAAAAGAAAAAACAAGTGATTTCTGCCATTTCCCTTTTGAACATGTGTGACTTACAACCAGTGCCTTGTAGCAGAATGAGTACTCCAGAACGTAGAAGTACTGAGACTGGTTTCAAAATACAGTCATAGGTATCTCTGAATCATCAAGTCTAGGATTAAAGTTCTTTCCCAAAAGTATACTGCAAGAATATTTTGAAAGCATCAAGGCATGGAGCTGTAGTGAACAGAATTGTGCTTGAGATTTTGTTTCAATGCTATGTTGGCTGAGCAAGTAACAGTCTCAGGAAAAAGTTGTCCACTCAGTTCTGATAATTTTTCAATATACTACTAATAATTTTCATACTGATTTGCACAAGGTCCATTTCTGCGTAAGAATCATCTCTCTAACAATTTCTTCAGCTTGAATCTGAATTTGCCTTCCTCCTAGTAGCAATTGGACACATCTTTCTGCTTTTCTGGTCTGCCCAACAGACTAAGGTCAATGTTTACTCCTCAAGGTCCTGAACTGAATACCTGTCATTGTTCCAGGTAAATATTGTCTTCCTCAGAGGTAAACCAGACAGCTACTTCTAATATGTGGTAAAGTAGTTCTTTTTCTCATAAAAATACTGTATGCCTCATTCTAATTAGCAGAATGGTCTGGAAAATACTAATATGCTCTCTATACATGAAAGAGAGATGGCTTTTCAGAGATGACTGTTGAGCATCAGTGAAGAAGAAAGTGAAAGCTAATTTGAAGAAAGTGAAGAAAAAGCTGATTTTGTTGAGAGAGAAGTCAGAGGTCATTCAAGATCTCAAGAATAATTGCTATACCTGAGAAATGTGTTCTAGTTAGTTGGGGTAGCAGTGTCTGTCCTTCTGTTGTTTGCTCCCCTAATGTATGACACCGAATTGGCGGTTGTCTAGCGGTGAAGACAAATGGCTTAGGAATAAAAAATATTTGCAGGTTTGAGAGATATATATATATATATGCATATCATGTGTGTGTATATATGTTATGTATATATGAATGTTAAGGCCAGATTATGGAAGAAAGGTTCTTATTATATATCCCCTCACTTTTCAAAAAAGAAATAGCCTTCCAAAGATTTTAGGCAAACATTAAAAAGTGGCTATATTTGATATTTCATTAACTGTTAACAAGAAATTGTATGTTGGCAATGTCTGGGTTTCTTAAAGCAGAGATGTTCATTACAGCTCTTTCTTTCACAGCCATGAATAATCATCATGGGGGAATTCATTGCTAAATAGCTTTAGCTCATACGCAAATTATAAAACGAAAATGAATTTTCATAAAGTTGCAGAAGGTGATGTCCTCCATGAGTGATATTTATGATGACAACTTCATTCTTTTTATAGCTGAAGCAGTGGAAGATCACAAGTTCTGATTTCTTGGTTTTATTTAAAGACTGTTTCTTAAACATAACAGGATTCATATTAGGAGTGCATAGTAGGATTAAAAAGCAATCACATCTGCTTCTAGTGCAATACTGTCTTAATATTATCTCAAATGGATTTTTTTTTTTTTGCGGACAACACACGCTAACATGTGGTTTTGGGTGGGTTGGATCTTGGGACATGTTTGGTTCTAGAGGTGGGCTTTTGTGACAAGGCAGTTAACAGACAATTTTGCAGAAGGACTGGAGGTCACAGCGGTTAGTATATAGTCCACCTATATAGTCAACCTGGAGTACAACTTCAACAGAGAATACACTTCTAAAAAGCAAAAATAGGTTTTTGCGATGAATCAGTTGCAATTTAAAGCTGTTAGCAATGGTAGCAATATTGATGTGAATCTAAGATTTGTCTGGATGGCCTTTCTTAGTCTCCAAAGAATGTAGCTATTCAGAGAAGGGAAATCTATTCCCAGTACAATCAGTAAACTTAACCCTTCCCTAGGAGAGTATTTGTCACCAGCTTTGTAGCCTTGGTTTTGTTATTTCAAAGAAAAGTTATTATTACTGGTGCTGCATGTGTGAGTATGCAGAATCATCTGTGGTCATCCTCCACCAACTGCTGGTATTGTGGAGTGTTTTAGGTTGGAAGGGACCTCTTGAGATCATCTAGTCAAAACCCCCTCCTCAAGCAGGGTCATCTAGAGCAGGTTGCCTAGGACCATGTCCGGATGGCTTTTAAATATCTCCAGAGATGGAGACTTTGCAACCCCCTTGGACAACCTATTCTATTTTTCATTGCCCCCACAGTAAAGTGTTTTCTTCTGTCCAAATGAAATTTCATGTTTTAATTTATGCCCATTGCCTCATCCTGTTAATGAGCACTGCTGGAAAGAGTTTGGTTTCCTCTTCTTCATTCCTTCACACCAGGTGTTTATACACATTGTTCTACAAGGAGAGGTTAAAGTGTGTGTCTTGTAGAGTGATCCTCCCCTCTTTTTGCACTGCTGTAAAGCTTGTCTTTAAAATGAACCTTCCCAGGGTCCAGTTTTTAGTAAAAGTGCCTTTACATCTGGAATGGCTTTAATGCAATAATATAGTATAGTGCATAAAATGATAGTAGTAGTGTAAATGAGTTAATCGTATTTTTAAACAAAGTGCTGAGGTATTTGACATCTTGTTGGCTAGCAAGAAGATTGAATCTTTGGATGAACTGGAACTGGTCATTAATATTAGTGTTTTGAATTTCAGCTGCATTTCACTCGGAGTCTAGAATCTAGTTGCTGCTACTCCTGGAACAGTGGGTTGTTGATTTGCTAGTTTAACAAACATCTGCAGCTTCATTTAGTTGATTCCATCTGTCCATCCATCTGATGCCAAATGGTATTATTTCTGATTCACATTTATTCAGGTACAGTCTATGCAAAATATTTAATACCACTTGCAGGTATAATTTCTGTCAATTTGGACCTGATCAGATTATTCTTTTTTTCTTAATTCAGTTTAATCCATAATTCATTTGTGAACATAGTCCAGTTTAATTGTTGTCTGCACCAGCATGACTGGAAATTTATAGCCATGTTCTTCTGCATCATCTATTGATGAGGAGGGTTTAGCTACAGAACCCTGTAGTCGTAATACCTTCTTTGTTCACTGTTTTATAGAGAGGAAAGATATGTAATGAAAGTACCACATCCAAAAGGGTCAAGCTGAAGAAATCACCTACTTCTCTAACCAGAGTCACTTAGCAACAGTACTCAACTTTAGTGCAAGGATCTGCTGCTTTGGATCTGCAAATATATTAATTCACTGTGTAAGGTACCATGTGGAGGTAGAGAAGGGAAAACGGTATTTCTTCTGTTGGTTATGTTATTGTTGAGGAAAATGACTGAATTATGCACTAAAAGTCTTTATAGTAGTGAAAACCCATCTGTGGGTAGCATTGCATCAGCATAAAGAGTGTAACTTAACACTGTTGAAGATCCTTAAGTTAAACTGACCTTAAGATAGATATTTGACAACACTAACAATATTCAAATTGACTGCTGCTGATTATTTTGAAGGATTTTGTAAGGATAGGAAATACCTTTTTATCAAGTAGTGTGTTTGGATGTGTTTACATTACACATTGTGTTTTGCTACTAATTTATCTTTAAAAGAATGAAGAAAACCATAAACTTGTTTTCTAAGAGCATTTAAGTCTTGCTAGAAAGCAGATGACTATAAGAAATCTTTCCTGTGTGTTTCAACTAAGAGAGAGACAGCTGGAAAAAACAGTAAAGCTCAAGATTATTTCCAATAGTAAATCCAATAGGATTCCGTAAACATTACAATTTTTAAAATTCTATAGGCTGGCACACTTAGTTACCTATATGACTAATGATGTTTGAGGAGATTACCAGGAAAGAAAACTGAATTACAGTGTTCTTGGAACTCCATAGAGTTTTTGCTCCTTTTTTTTAGCTGTTATTAAAAAATCAAAATCCAATTTCAGCTCTTTAATGAGTTACATCTTTAGCTTCCTAGTGTTGCAATGTTTCTGTGTCAAATGCAGAAGAATATTTAATTTTAAGAACTTTCCATGGAATTTTGAAGTGTGGAAATATTTCCAAAAATTAACACTTGTTTGGGGAGGGAAGTCAAATGCAAGTTGAATGAACTGTTATCTGCATATTTAACATTTTCTGACTATCTGATTTTCTTATTTACTTGTATGGAGAAGTCTTGCTACTTTTTCAAGTCTACACATCAGCAACAAGGAGTAGGGTCTGTCACAGCAGATGTGTGAGGAAAGGATATTGTTTCAACGCTAAAAGGAAGGAATTGCTCATGGTCCTTTTTGAAAGAAATTTGGCAAACCTAAAGAAGTTTGTCAAATACAAATGGGGAAGGATAAGGAACAAAGATACATCCATTGCTGTGTTCTTCCTAGTGCTGTTTCCTGTCTCCCCACAAGAGCTTCATCCTTTCCCTGATGTTCCCCTTGAAAATATCTGATAGAGTCTGGAGAGACACTGTATTACTACTTTGAAATAGAGTGGTCTGTGTAATCAATTCCATTTCAGCTGCTGAATTTAAAGTAAAACCACCGCACTTTGAATGGAGCTCAAATTCATTCCTTTTTTTAAACTAGAATGGAAAATGGGGAAAAAATACATATGCAGTGTTATGTTGCAGTGAGCTTTAAACAAAATATTTCAAAGACAAGTAAAGGGAACAAAGTGCTTGAGTTATTAAACTGATGGCAGCAATGTGTTCTTTTCATCCAGAGGGTTTAGAAATCTCATGAAGGATGAGTGGGGCCCAGAATCCATTCTTTTTACTGTGCTTGAAGGAGTCAGAATCATATCTTCTGACTTCAAAGAAAGTGTTCTACCAAAATGTCTTTTATTCTTTGATTTCCCTGCAGTCCTTACAGCTTTAAATTTTCACTATAACTGAAATACACCTCTGTTTTTTATAGACAAAGCTGGATTTCCCAGGGTGGTCAACTGCAGGCAAGAACCAGGCTGCTGTACCCATGACAGTGAACGCATGGTCCTATTCTGTCATCATGTATGCAGAGTGCTGTGGAATTCTGAACCCTGAATTATCTTATAGATGGGTCCTCAGTAAACTACCTGGAAGATTTAGTCTAATTTCAGGAAAAGGAGGGAGGAAATTCAATGTGTGGTTGGTTAAAGATCCTGAGTAATTTTCTGAACCACTAAGAAAATTACCACTACTTTGTTTCATTTCTTCAATCAATTTTTAGAAAATCTGAGCTTGAGAAATTAGACTCAAAGTAAATTTAAAGGGCCTTGAAGGGCCAAAGCTGTGTATTTTTGTCAAATAAGTTACAAAAAAGGGTGAACTAAGTTTTGCCAAACTTCTGATCTTCAAACCTACAGAGCTCTTCTGTCATTGAAACATAACACAGTCTTCTGGACTACTTGATATTTGGATACATTGGAAAAGTCAGAGCACGAGTACTATCATGCTGTGGAATCAGCAATCACGTGCTTGTGTCCAGAATTTACATCATGTTATACACCTGGTCTGCCTACAGAGTAGGAGAGTTTTTAGCTTTAACAATCCATCTCTTTTCCTTATGTTAATCCTAAATTGATGGCCTTTGTGTTGACCTTTTAAAACCAGAAGAGATCATATCTCTACAAAACATGTTGAAGCAATACCTCCTTAGAAGAAAAAAAAAAAGGAGGGGGAACCCAAAACCCAAACACTGGCAGAACTGTTGCAGAACATGTGTTTAAAGGGTGTGAAATTATTTGCATGTGCATTTGTCACCTGAAAGTAAAGGGTCATCACCTGGGCTACTCCTAGCCCTGCGGATGTTCTGCGGGAGCAGAAACCACAATGATTTGGAAGATGCTGATATAGAGTGGAAAGTGAAAAACAGAGTGGAAGTTTGTTTTCTCTTGATATGATGTTACTCCTGCTCATCTCGAGTACCTAAGAGGGAACAGGCTTCTCAAAAATGTGTAGAGGAGTGAAAAAACAGTGGGAAGAAAGATTCTGAATAGGCTGCCTTTGGTCTCTTTTTGAGATGCTGCTGTTTTCAAGCACTAATTTTGGCACTCCTTTCTTCCCTTTCCCTGTCTTTGAACTTGTTTAAAGTGGAGGTCCATCTTCAAATAAGAAGAAAAGAAAAGCAGTTGAGAGCACTTGATTTTTTCATCTGCCTTTCCCATTCTTCAAAGTTGCTTCTCAGAAATGTCAGCAGGTGGAAGAGGGCACTGGTCAGGCAGAAAGACACTGATGAGAATAGAGGCAACTTGGATACTGTTTTCTGCTCTTCCGCATTCTGCATGATTTGGGGGAAAATCAGTTCCCTATCACTGTTTTCCGCTTACATAAAACAGGAGGGAATAAATTTTACAAGGACATGTTGATTGCTTTCAAATTTTCTGATGAAAAGTGCTACATAAGAACTAGTCAGTGTATCATTGACTGCATGAATACTACTGAATCTGTAATAATTTTTCTTCCTTTGTGTCAATTTGGGATCCAGAGAAAAATTACCAGGTTTCCTCATTTCTCATTGCTTACCCCAGTGCTCTGGACCCCAGGCCACTGACGTTAAGCAGCAGATGCTTTTCATAGATCAGATTAAGAGTTGATGAAGTAACAGAGCCTCATGCAAGCATCCCACTGTGCTCTTGAAACTGGAATTTCATTCCTGGTAGTGATCTTCATGGCCTTGCATTTACCTTAGAAAAATATTATTTAAAAAAAAAACAGATACTTGGAAAGAAGAGAAGTAATATTAATATTAAATTCTCACTAACATGTAGTGTTCAATAGGTCACTAAAGGCCTAATGGTATTTAATATATGGATTCTTCTAAATAGTGGATGTGTAATTCTCCTAAGATGTTTTGTAAACTATAAGGGGAAGAGGTACAATTGTTCACAAATGTTTTACCAAGATTGTTTTAAGTCAGTTAAAATTGCCTTTGAGAGTAGAGTTGCACTAAAAAGAGAGAGGAGAGACGGAAAAAAGAAACCCCGAAACAGGGTCCTGCTCAGTCTAGAGTTTCAGGCGAGAGAGGAAAAGGTCTAGTTATTCAGAGCCAGCTGCATTGTTAAAAGTTCATACTATCACTTTGACATTTAGAGTACGACTCAGTGTCTTTGTAAATTCCTCTTCGTATTACCAGTGTAGGTCTCTGAGCTCAGACCATTTCACAAACCATAACATTTTTTAGTGAGTGATTGATCTGTATTATGTGTCCTAGCCATCAGAAGAATCTTGGGATGTTGCTTGTATAAACTGTAATACAATCTGATCCTGGGCATTTAGTTACAGACTTTCATAGACCTATTGGCGATACTCAGTCCTCCTGGATTTGGGAATAAGGCTTATCTGATACCTTTAAAAAAAAAAAAAAAGGGGGCGGGGGAAAAAAAAGAGGAGGAAAAAAAAAAAGCCCCTCATTTTCTCTCTTCTCTGCTTAAGTAACTCAACACATCTGGTAACACTGTAGGACCATTGTCCTTTCAGTTCCTCTGCAGCTCATATTGCTACAATATTTCTTCGGTATCTAGTTTCCTAAAGGGCAATGTGATTTTGAATTTATTTTTTTTTAGGCTGTTTTTATAGGTCTTGCAAATTAACCCATATGCATTGCAAGAAAAAACATGACTTTTAATCAGCACCATTTCTAAAGTTAGCGCTTGCTCTGTGTATATGAATATGTATATGAACCAGTGTTTAAAAAAAAAGGAAAACATACAACCTTTCTGCTAGTACTCAAAACTGGCATACAAATGTGTTTTTATTATCAAATAAAGTATGCCTAAATGTTAAAACATCTTTCTGTTAGGGGTTTTATCATTTGACGACTTGTCTTCAGTTACAAGAAAGATAAAAATTGAAATTGAATCTTTTAATTCAATAAGAACTACATTGAATTTTAGGAAGCAAAAAGAGGAATCAGATATAGACTCATATGCATAGGAAATTAAAGATTCAAGAAATTAAAACTTTGTGAGCAACTAAAGGGGTAGCCTGAAGGTGCACTTATTTGAAATGCCTGCATTTAATTTTACAATAAATCTGAGTATTTTGTTCCAATTAAGGCAGTTTATGTGCACGACTTTAAATTGTACAGTAGTTCCAGGGAGACCGTGGACTGCTTGTTTTACGTTCTGGATCAAGTTCAGATTTTTAGGCTTCACTTGAATAAAATAAAAAGTCTGAACCCTGAAGATAATACAGATTGATAAATCTGATTTAAACATTCCCGTGTTGCAGACTTTCAGTGTATGTGGTACAGCTGAGCCTCGGGCCATGCACTAAATACATCCACAGTGCATTCCCAGGGCACCCGAATACCAAATGATCACATTTGAAAGGTTACCTTTCTATGGATCTGACTTTTCTGTATTAGCCACGAAGATTAGAATTTTAACAGCTCCCAGTGAGAGATATTGTGAAGTATTTACTTGGCAGGAAGAAACAAAACAAAACAAAGCCCAGATGAGATACTGTCTCATATTCATGAACTGGGATTTATTAGTTCTGTGAACGTCCTTTTGAGAATACACTCCATAGTTCACACTTCAGGAAAAAAAATAAATCTTGTTTTTCATTTATATTAACTTAAAACTTCGATAGAAGAGTTACTGTAGTAGCAATTTTGCAGAAAGACGGGATCATGCTTGTGCAGAATATAGCCCAATAAGTCCTGCAGCCTTTCACAACTAGCTTTCTGCAAGGAAATCTACAACCATTGATATCTCTGGAAATCTGGCAGTAGCTTTATTAGTAAATTTGGTATTACTTACAGATGTAAGGCTTTTTCTCCTTTTCTTTTACAGGTTGTGGAACTCATTTCAAGTGCTATTGGTGACTTAGTTCAAGGTATTTATTATGAAAACTCAAAATCATCTGAGGTAAGAATTTCAATAGTTTCACATATCCAAGAAGTTTGGTGATATTAATGCATGACCACAAAAAATATGATGACTTTCTCATCTGTTTAAAAGGAGGAGGGAGAAGGAGGAAAAGAATTAGCTGCAGTCCTAGTGAGTTTCAGCAGTAACACCCCTCTGACACCTGTGAACTCTGATGGAAGTTTCTGGAGATACTCAAGAAGGGACTATTTTATTTCTGCAAGTGCTTAATAAAATAAGATCACGTGTCATTAACAGGAGCTCTAGACTTGTCTTACTATGGACTTTCCAAGCTCTTCCAGAGGTTTCTAGTCAAGGTTCTGTTACAAGCATTTATTACAATGTTGTCAAGATCATTAATATTTTCATATCAAATCTTTCATTTGTAGGCCCAAAGATGTTTACAAAATGCTTATATCAGATTCTTTCTTCTCCTCAGTGTTCACCCTTTGATAGTATAAAGATGAGTTTTGTCCTGAAGTGGTAGGAGTGGAGCACTGTACTCTTCTCTACCAAAAGCCACCGTGCATGCATTGCAGGAGTCAGCGTGGGCAAAGATACCAGCTGCCAGCCTTTCAGACCAAGTAATCTTCAAGGGCAATTATGGATGTTTTGTTTTATTGCTTGGCAAAAACTGTAATGAAAATTGGTCAAATTAGATCTAGATATTTTTTGTCTTTACTAGAATATTTAAGGAAACTTGTAGAAACACTTCTTGAAGTGGGCTTACTTGGGAAGCATGTTTGAACAAAAAAGTTCTTACATTTCCTATGACTGTATCTTAACACATGCAAAATATTGATAATTTTAAGTTTTCATGACCTCTACAGGTTTTATTATAGCAAGTTTTCACTCAGAGATGAGTGGTGTGTATATGTGAATACCTGTCTTGAAACCCACTGGGGTAGATAGGTTTGTTTATAGTGATGTTGTCTCAAGTGCCTAGTTTTGCCTCAGAGACCTGAATCTTAACATTTCAGTAGATGAAATGGCTTGAAGATTGTAGAAATACATGAATGCATTTGTATTTGCTGTGTATTTAGAATGAAGTTCTGGTTTACTATTGCTGTGTTGTAGTATGTAGCAAAATTAATACCATAGTGGAAGCCTTGGTCACATGAATCACAGAACAGTAGGGCTTGAAAGGGACCTCTGAAGATCATCTACTCCAACCCCCCTGCCAAAGCAGGTTCACCAAGGGTAGGTTACCCAGGAATGTGTCCAGGTGGGTTTTGAAAGTCTCCAGTGGAGGAGACTCCACGACTTCTCTGGTCAGCCTGTTCCAGTGCTCTGTCACCCTCATGGTAAAGAAGCTTCTCCTCATCTTGAGGTGGAACTTCCTGTGTTCCAGCTTGTGCCTGTTGCCCCTCGTCCTATCACTGGGCACCACTGAAAATATACTGATATTTATAAACATTGACCAGATCCCCTTTCAGCCTTCTCTTCTCCAGGCTAAACAGCCCCAGGTCTCTCAACCTTTCCTCATAAGGGAAATGTTCCAGTCCCTTAATCATCCTCATAGCCTTCATTGGACTCTCTCCAGTATCTTTTTGTCTCTCTTGAACTGGGGAGCCCAGAACTGGACACAATACTCCAGATGTGGCCTTACCAGGGCAGAATAGAGGGGGAAGAGTTGCCACTACAGTAAATACCTGCACTGATGGCTCTGCACCAGCCAAACAAGAGTGGGCAAGCAGAGAGTGCCATCAGCTAACAGTGGCTGGGTCCTGGAGGATGCTGCTGCACCCAGCCACTCCATCTGTCTCTTCTGCTCTGCAGTAACAAAGACATGTTACTAAAACTTAACTCGTGTAAGGTTGTTCCTCTCATTTTGGTTGAAACCAGTTAGGTAGGAAGCAATTGCACTGATTAGGTGAGATCTTCCCTGGGCGGAAGCAAGAGCCTCTAGCAGGGAAGGGGTAATGGCTCGCTCGGGAGATGCCCAGGGCCATGGACTGGCCAGGCTACACAGCTCTGTAGAGGACAAATTGCACAGAGTGGCCTCTGGCACTTCTCAGGAGGTGGCCCTGGGTGGAAGCATGGCAGCACTGCGATGTTGAGTCCTCCTGCACCTGCTGTGTTTAACCTGTGGGTAAACAGACTTCAGCCTTCGGCTCCCAACCAGTGTGCTCAGTGTTCTATGTTAAAATAGATGACATCTTTGAGATGTTTGCAAAGAATGTTTAAAATTTGATTTTCTGTATTCAGACAGGTTTCTAAATGCAAGTATATCACAGATATGTCATATTTAAAAAAACAACTACTCTTTTGTGTGTAGAAGTAGAGCTTTTAAGTTCATCTTAGGAGTGAAACTGCATTTTATCTTAACCTTGATCCTTATATAAATGAGAAATGTTGTGGACTCTTTTGAGTTCCTGCCACTGCAGAAGGTCTTAATCTATTTTTTCTTAGTCTTTCTTTTTCTGTTTATTTTCTGTTGCATTACTGAAGCACTCCACATGTATAGATTGCAAGGGAAGTGTGAGATAAATTAAGCACAGCTGTGTGATGTTTACCCTGCCCTGGACCAATTACAAATAGCAGACTTACTTTGTTTCAGTGACTTTTTCTAAGGATAGTTGAAGGTACAACATACCCTTCCTAAGGGGAGCCCGGTCAACTCAAAACACAATTAGTATGGTGGCAGAATAGATACTGAAATGCACGTGACAGTGTCTTGAATTTTAGTCTTTATAAGAGGTAGTGCATGATTTCTGATGAGACCTAGAACAAATAAGTGTGGCATCTACTTTAATTTATTTTTTTTTTTTATCTTGTCCTCTGAAAAGTGTGGTTCCATGTTGTGTATGAGACGTATCCTTGCTGCTTTCCTCACACTGTTCTGCTAAGACAGTGTCCCATTTGTGTCATGAACATCTCTTTAGCAAAGGGTGCCAAATAGACTAGGTCAGTTCTTGGTCTGTCTTATTTGTATCCTTTCTGCATCTTCACCCCATCCTTAATTGCAATCTGGCTGAAACAAAAATGTGAACTACATTTCCTAGAGGTAAGAAAAATGCTTTAATCTACTCAGCAACTAAATGTCAAATGTCAAACTCTTTAAGAGTAGAGCATAGGGATGTTAGTGGCATTTTCATTGCTGGAAATGTCTTAAATTTGGAAAAGCAGAAGGATATATCTTCTCACCTTTTTTTTTGTTTGTTTTTTGAGGCAGGAAAACTGTACTTCGTATGTTAAATGTCTTTAATGCAGTTGTTATAAAGCTCCTCAGTATCATAAAATAGACTAATTTAGCACCAAGTTGTTTTGAGCTTTGAGTTGGCTTTGGTAGACAAAAATAACTCTGCCAAATTAACCTTTCTCCTCTGACACCCTTATGTTCATGGTTTAAAAAAAAAGGTTCAGTTAGCTTCATTTGGATGACCCCGTAGGAAAACTGACCTAGCGAGATTGACCTTATTTAGTTCTGAAGACATATAATGGATATAATTATTTGTCAGCTCTCATTACCAGTTGGGTTTTTTTTTCTCTGTAAAACCACGTGCAATCCTACAGCCATCCCATTTTAGTACATTCTATTTGGTCATACTTCATCTTGTCTGCATAGTGAGTCATTAGATCTGTGTGAAATGGGGAAAATAAAGATAATATTTAGCTTTTCATCTTTATTTGAAGTGACAGTCGAAACTACGAAGCGTAGCTTTGGTTGCAAAGACAGCCTCTCATGTTCAAAGTACCAAATAGCTGCTGTGGCTTAAGACATTGCATTAGCAATATGAAGCTAATATTTTGGACTGTAAGCTGGCACAGAAAGGGGTGATGTGATAAACCTTTACATCTTTGTGTGCTAAATCCCCTCTCGACCCAAAATTCTGTGAGTGAAGGACATTCTTCCCAGTTGCTGTCTCTCTTGTAAATCTAGGTCTAATTTGGGAGTAAAAAATTGTGCCTTAGTGAGGGCAAAGATCAAAGTTGTCAAACCTGCCTTTCAGTCATGATTATGGTATCTATTTTTAACAGAAAAAAACATTTCACTGAATCTCTATTTCCTAATTTTAGGAGACAGAAAGCTTCTAAAATGTTTAACTCACAGAATACTGTTGCACTCTTAGAAACCTTCTCTCTTAATATCCCAGATCATTTAACAAATACTAACATCCCTGTCAGTTCACTGAACAAGGATGAGAAATACACGTAAGCTGAAGGTTGAACAGCAGAATCGAGAGCAGGGCTTCAGTGTGTTGGGTCTTGTGCTTTACCTGCCAGACCATTCTTGCAGTCTTAAAGTATTAGGGACTTTCAGGGGAAACTGCTTTGTTGGTTCTTTTTTCTTACCTCCAGAATATCTAGCTGATGCCAAATGTGCATTACCAGAAGTCATTTTTAGTGTCAGAATGAGTCTTCCATGTAACACTAGACCATTTCCACCATATTACGCTGATAGCTAGAAGAGCTGTTAGGTATTTTTGAAATTTTCAGTGCAATTTTATGAACATTGTGCATAATTAATATGCAAAACACATTTAAAAAACAAATACGTTAGTGGCAAGTACTCATTGTACCAAACAGTGAATTAACAGGTGTTTGGTTTAGACCACTGTAGGGGTTTTTTAATGAAAATAATTTTATTTTCTGGCAAAGAACAAACTACGTGCAGTGAGTTGTACCAATTCTTCTTTGATTTTTGATCGCTGGTCCTGCAGTGAGGAGTAGTGTTTTGGGGTACTGTACATGTCCATCAACTGGACTGCTATGAGTCTACGTTGTAAGTAAAGGATTTGCTTAAACATTTTACCATAGGAGGTAAATCAAATGTAAACCACCTTTTAGTAGGGCAGTAGTCAGAGCTTTCACTGTCTCTTTTTTTTTTTTTTTTTTTTTTTTTTTAAACAAGTGTTCCTGTTGCAAGACAAAAGGGAAGGATAAAATACGGAATTTGAGTAATGAGCATCTGTGAAAAGACCGCATAAATGTGTCAGAGGGGAAAAAAACCCATAGCTATAAAGAAGGCCAATAATATTTGTTTACAGCTTTTGTTCTTTTAAATACTAAGTTTTTCCAGAGAGATTTAAAAGTAACAGATGTGGAGAGATATTTAAATTTATTCTAAGTTTTCAAACGCTTCTTTAATTCATGTTGCTTTTTTTACAGTGTCACAATAAAAGTATTAGGTAGTCGGTGGCATGTTTTACTGACCCATTTGCAGACACCCTTGTTCCTCCAAAAGAAGTGAAGTTGTGTATTAATAGACCAATAAAACATGCCCTGTCATGTTCAGCAAGCAGGAACACATCTGTTGAAAGCTTATGTGAACCATGTGCAAAAAGTTTTTCAGGGTCTTGTTACTGGAATAGAGATTCGTAGTCATGTTGCATTTTATTTATGTAAAATAGAAGTTCTTGAACTACTTAATTTAAATCTTTAAAATGTGGTATTTAAAAATATTTGTGTTTCTGTGGATTATTTGGCCATTGAGAAGTGAACTAGGGTTTGATATTAGTGGTTCAGGCATTACAATCATTCTGTGCAACAACAGATGGCTGAGAAAGAGCTGCCATGATATGGAAATAAAATAAAAGCTCTCTTACAAACTATAGCTGAAGTTTTACATTGAAAAGTCTCTGACTTCTACTCCTTCCTGGTTTTGCAAATGGTTTTGTGCAATTTTAAGATACAATTTTCATTCATATTTTCCTTAATATGTTTTCATGTGGACTATGTATAAACATCTTTGGTGTGACAAATCAAACTGAGTTATTTTAAGTGCCACTTTCGTACTGGGGATCCTTGTTACCATCACTAAGAGCTGCTTTTCCTGATCGTTATGGTTGTAGATCTTGTCCTGCAATTTCATTTTCTAAAAGTTTTCTATTTCTTGTTGCCTCAGATGATTGTTTCAAACCCAATTTAAATTATGAAAGTAGCTTAGCAAAAAAATCTCAACTAGCCAATTTCTTAACAAAACAGTAACTGACATTGCCATTAGTAAAGTGGGAGCACCCTCAGCTGTTCTTAATTTCCCATAGGAAATAATGATCAACAGAGCTAGAGTTGGATGTTTTCTCTGTACTCCCATGCCGACATGATCAAAACTGTATCTGGAGTTGGCTGCTTTCTTCCAGGGGTGGTGAGCAGTTTGGCTGTTTGATCCTGCTTCTGCTACCAGGACAGCATCAGGGTGTCCATTTCTTGGTGACAGAACTTGTGGATGAGATCACTCCATAAGCATTAGTTAATCCAATGTCTGTGCACTGTCAACTACAGCTAGAACTAGTTGAAGTTGGAAAAGGCTTTTGTATGAAAGGCTGCTAGGAGTCTTCTGGGCCAGCTAATGTCCACTTTTATATTTATCCTTTGAAATACCCACTGCTGACAAAACAAAGCTTACAAAAAAGTGAAAATTTCTCTGAAAATAATAAATGCTATCATGATGTCAGATTTCATGGACTTTGCAATCTAGAACTCATTTCATTTTTCTCTTGATTTTTTAAAATAGTGTTTAGATCTTGTCACACATACCCATGTTGTAAGAATACAGTGTGGTTGGTGGACAGTTTATATGTAAAATGAGAGTTAGGCTTGGGAAAAAATGGCATTTGGATTGTTGAAAAACTTTGCTGAAGAAAGGTTGTGTCTGTCTTTGCCTTCTTAAGCAGCGGAAGCTTTAAAGGTATGTGGTCATAAGACATTCTGTGGTTAAAATTAGCTATATTTTGGCTTGCAAGCTTGTGTACTAAAGCATATACAAATGGGCATAATGCCTTTTCACAACTGACTTCTTTCTGTAACCTAGAAATTTAAAATACCTGTATTTTTAATATTTCAATACCATATCTCAAATATGTCTCAAAGGTTGTCATTTATTTTGAAGTTAAATGTCCATTTTAGTTGCTTGTTGCTCCTACATGATGTTCATGTAGTGGACAGTAACTTGTGCCGTCATTTTCAATCCTGTGGTGAAATTCAAACTTGTTTAAGAATAATATGTTTTTGTAACAAATAATAGAATTAATTTCCTTGTATACATTGAGTTACAATGACTGTATAAACTTAGTCAGTTCCTCCAGCTGATATTTGATAATGCCTGTATTTCTATTACTGTTTAAAAGCTTCAGCAAGCAAACATTTTCAACTTGTGGGTCTTCTGAAAGATTTTTTTTTTTTAACTTCATAAATCATTTTAGGATACCTTTCTAGAATATTTTTGTCTTGGTTGGATTTGAAACAAATAATTACAAAAATCACTGCCAATTTTCAATATCATCCAGCACATTTTAGTAAATACTGGTTTTTTGCTGAGCAGATTGGTTGTTAAGGAAAAAATCATGTTGTGTCTTCCAAGAACTCCTGATTTTAAATTTAAAATAAATTGATCTATATCTGAGTGGAAAAAAAAAAAAGATATATAGGAAACTACTTGAATTAAATGCTCACTTTGACATTTTGCCAGTCATGGGAATTTGCGCATGCTCTGGGCTGAGTTAAGATATTAAAACAAAAGTACTGGGGTAAAATGAAACACGAGGAAAGTTTAGGCTTGACTTTGTAAGTTATCATATGCATAATAGCAAACATGTGGTTTCTCTGTTCTTCACTTTCCTTGTATAAGTTAATAGTATGTCTGAAAGCAAAGGCATTTTGATACAGCTCTGTGTTACTTGCCATTGCAGAATTCTCCCACTTTTTCCATTAGTCTCAAATTATCCTCTCCCTTGAAACGCAGCACTTCTGGGTGATATCCATAAGGGAGGAAAATTAGAGCTGAATGGATGGATTCTATTTCATTTGTTACTGATTTCACGACAGATAATACCTTGCTAGAAAACTATAGGGTCACACAGAATTACTTCTCGCTCGTTTCTAAGTAATTTAACTGACGTCACTTTGAGGGAAAAGGCTTGTTATATAAGAGGGTTTTTATATTACTCTTTTAAAGAATACCTTTTGGCTTAGTGTACGCTACAGATTTGGCTAAACTGAGAAATTACAAACTTTTTAATGTTTATATGCTTGAATTTTTTTCTGTAGCTTCTCATTATTGATTTTAGTTTTTTCTAAGCAAAACAACTGTGCTTCTTTCTGGTGTCGATTTTTTTGTTTGGTTGTTGGGTTTCCCCCCCCCCTCTTTAGAGAGTACCCGAAGGTGTGACAATAATGTGTATGTGAAAAATATTACAAGTCATGTCTAACTTTGAAGACCCATTAGTAAAATAGTGGCATATTAACACCTTGTCAGCCAATGGAGCAGAAGTTGAATTTCGGTTTGGGGGAAAGGGTTGGATTTACGTTAACTAAAATGCTGTGGAAAGTAATCCAAATTAATGTTTTGGATACAAAAGATTTTGAGAAGCACTTAGCAGCTCTGACCTTACAGTCAAGGTGATGAAGTTCACCAGAGGCATCACCGAGATCTCTATCAGTCCCCCGGGAAAGTTAATACCTGACATTTCTAAATCACAGCTTTTTTTTTTTTTTTTTTT
>VYZX01006255.1:132317-157871 GCA_013401335.1 Brachypteracias leptosomus
TTCCTTTGCAGAGGCTAAAGGGAAAGAAACAGGTGATTTTTTTTTCTCAGTGTGCCTGAAATGAGAAGAGCTGGGGTTGGGTGAGGTGATGATACAGCTGTATCTGACCTAAGGGAAGGGCTTCAGGTTGGTTAAGCAGGAATGCCCTGTGCCTGTCAGAGCACTGCTACTGGTTGAGAAGGACAAGCATCTTCTCCTCCATGTTGTCATGTGACAAAATCAAGGAATTTGGACTATGTACTTTTTTGCATCTGGGCAAGAAGGAATTTAAAATTTATTCATACTTCTTTCTGAATGTGTTAGGAGTTACAGGTTGTATGTATCTGCTGCTCAAGTAAAGGGTGATGCTGATACTTAAATACAATTCTAAACCAAAAGCACCTCCAGCCTCGGTCTAATAGCACTGACATAGTCCTGGCATTCTCATTTGAGATCTCTAGACTATTACCTGTGTGCAAATCACTATAGATATATGAAGAGTAAAATAAAGAAAATAAATATTTTTATTGCTGATATGGAGTATGGTTTGTTTCGGAATCTCAAGGGAGAGATTAACTGATGCAAACAGCAAGATTTCTTAAGACCGAAATATTTTGGATTCAACAAATTCGTTTTAACTACAAGTCATAATAATAATTAAAAAAAAAAATACATGGAGTATTTGCAGCTGTCATCTGAAAGAGAACCATGTTCTATGAGCCGGTAACATATTTGATTGTATCTCACATTTTTCCATATCAGATTCCTAAAGAAGGTTGGTCATGTTTAAAGTAGTAGCTCTTTTAATTGCATTCTTTATTCTTGCAACTCTAGTTTGTAGTATGTAATGTCTTATCTAAAATCTCGCTTTCTCTTTAAGGCACAAGGAAAAGGAAATATAATGGACTATGAGAAGGTTGGTAAATTACATTTAAATCTCATTTTTAACATTTTTTTGTAATATTTTCAAGGATACTCTTGACAGCTGAGAAAATCTTCCGTATTAAAGTCAAGCTATAATTTGTGTGTGTATATGGAGGGAGAGAGAATGGCTTGTGCAATTGTTTGATTTTTTAAAAGCCAGTAATAGTCACCTGTACTGTAAGTATCAAACATAGCTTTTTAATAAATCATTTTTTGCCGGTTTTTATCCCATTTAGTTTCCCAGACTTGGTTTTGAAACCAGGCTTCTCATGGTTTTCACTGTCTTCTTTTTCTGCAGACATTTGCAGCTTAGCTCTCATCAGTGGACTCTATAATTGATAGAGTATGCTATTACTTTTAGGTTTTTTCTACAGTAGAAGAAAACTGATACAACTGTGAATTTCTAAATCATAGAATGGTTTGGGTTGAAAGGGACCTTAAAGATCATGTAGTTCCAACCCTCCTGCTATGGTCAGGGACACCTCCCACTAGACCAGGTTGTGCAAGGCCCCAACACTGAGGGCACTAAATTTCTTCTTCAGATATGTCTGAATGTGTTGAGACTTTGTAAGTTCAGAATGGATTTTCTCCTTTTGTTCGTTACAAATGTAACAATTGTCATTTCTGTAGTTTAGGAAAAACAAAGGGAAGAAAAGCATCTAAAATTGCTTTACTGAATTAAATATTTGACAGTGTATTCTGTATTTTGACTGAAACTGTTTCATATTTTGGTATCCTTCCCATGAAATTTAAAAACTTACAGTGGGCTTAGGTGACTTGGACACTTGAATAAAAGGAAAGGAAGGGGAAAAGCCCTTCAAGTTTTATATTTTGAGCAATTTACTTCATCCAGAAGGCATGTGATTTTACTAGAGGTAATCCTCTCTTACACAAGCACAAATATTATGAATTTAGTAACAATACTGAAAAATTCTCCATGTTTTTTGTGAGCTCAAGCAATAATCAACTTCAGTTTTTAACAGTAGTTTCAAAACTATGATGCCACATCCCTCTCTTCTATGTTTCTTCATTTAAAATAAAAATGTTCATTAGTTACATCCATGCTAAATGAACCCAGCAATCTGTAGCTCACCCCAGCATAGTGTCCTGGCCAGTACATACACACAACCAATTGGAAAGCATGATAGCAGTACAAATGAGTATTTCTTTTTTGCCCTTTGCTGTGTTGTCTTTATTTTCGCATCACTAAAGTCAGTATTTTGCACGTTGCTCAGTCTGTTTTTTCTCAGCATCAAGGTCTCCTCTCACCTTTCTGTTCAGTTGCTAGAATTACTTTAATATTTCTAATCAAATCTGGGGGCTTGTTTTTCATTGAGTCTCCAAAATATCTCCTCTTTAATTTTGTAAAAGCAAAGGTCGCAAAAACTAGGTGTACAACTTGTAAGAATTGGTATTTTTGTTCTTGTAATTTTTATTATGAAATTTATTGTGCCACTTAATTGAGATTAAAATGCTGTTTCTTTAGTTGAATTCATAAATACATGCATACAAAAGTTGTTAACTGTTTAACTTGCTTAAGAACGTTTTACCTTATTCACTGTGGCTTTTAATTAAAATAATGAATGAAAGTAAATCTGAGAAGTCATGATACACACAGTTAACATGCCTCCTTAAAAGGCAAAAGTCTTATTTCAATTTTGAGACTGCTCACAAATTTCAAATTCTTCTTTTGAATATTAAAATGATATCCCTGATTTTTTTTTTCAGTGACAAAAAAACATCTAGAAAGAACTAGCAAACTTAATGAGGGCTCTGACATAAATATAGAAGTGAAATACTTTTGATTAATTTAGTTGGGTCTGAGACCATCATGTCAATAAGGTAACTGTGTTCTGCAAAATATTTTAGGGGTTTTTTTCTCCCAGCTTTCCTCAGTCTTTTTATCAGAAGGACTTTGATATCACAAAAGGCTCATTTTAAGGTCTGTGTTTCTGAATATATTTGCTCACGTTAGTATCTGAATGTTTCACTTTCTTTCTTTTTTTCCTGCCCCATCACACCACATCCAGATAAAATATTGATCCATCATTGTGGTGTTTGAAAGTCTCTTCCAGAGATGAAAAAGTAGTTTCAGCTCTGATTTAGTGGTGTTTCTCAGATAACAAGAGAGAAATGCCAATATATGGCAGGGACAAAATTAACATATATCATTAAAAGAGACAGCAACTTTCCTGTAACCCTCACTTGTATGTGGGATTTTGGCAAAAATCTCAAGACTTTTTAAAATCAAAAAGCTTTTATCCATTTTACATGTAATTTGCATGCAAAATAAGCTGTGTAATTCTAAAACAACAAATAGATATTCTCAATTTAATTGGTACTGTTTTGTAATATTGATTAAAAACTCTTCACTGAAGTCAAGGCCTTAATGGTACTTGGCATTATACAGACTTGTTAAATGAGTAACAAAGGCACAACTAGTAACAGAAATGAGTAAGCTAGGAATAATTCTTGTTTTCTGGCTAAGGCTCTGTAAAAAATTTAAGATGAGTCTAAATAAAAAAATTAATCCTGTATTTTGCAGCCAATGAGTAGGCTACTGCAAGGATTTGTTGTTTTTCTAAATGCAATATTCAGAAAAGATAAATTAATGGGAAAGAGGACGCAACACAGCTTTGTTTTTTCTACCATAGCCCTGCCTGTTTGCTCTGCTGTCTGTTACAGAGGCCTTTCATCCAAACTGGCATGGGAAATATGGTATATCAGCACAGTATGCTGTGACATGGTTTGTTGGTTTGGGTATGAAATACATACAGTGAGGATGACGTTAGCACAGATTTTGTACAGTACTGGTAGCATGAGTCAAGAAGTGGTGGATCCAGTCATTCATAGCTGCATGGCATTGCATTGACCTCCCCTATGGTAGGAAAAAGATAAGAAAAAGTGGGAAAGGTCACATTTGGAAACAAGGAGGTTTCTCAGTGGTAGTCTACTATCATGCAGCCAATAAATAACACCAACACAGAGCCATCCCGTTGCGTTAGCAAGAGTTGCATGACTCCCCCCAGCTCACCGTTGACTCCTGCAGTTAGTGTGTTCATCCTGCTGCACTGCTGTCTGCAAAGCAGGTCTATAGTCCCATGGTATAAATGAGAGTAGTCCTGTGGTTCTGAGAATCATCATGAGATGTGTCATGGGATTATAGACTCTTCACACTCTTGCTCTTGAAATGCAGTAAAGAGTTAAAAATGGTGGATTGTAGTTTGTAGATGCTTATGGTTTGTGGTGGTTTTCCATGAAAAGTTTTCATGTTTGTTTTGGAGCAGCCACTTCCATCAGTTCCTTTTGTTATATCTATTAAAAAACCAGAATAGTCAGTGATTTAATGAATATAGGGTTTTTTAGATATGTTAGTAATATTACAAAAGCAGCCAAAACCATTTAGAAGAAGCAGTTTTCTCCTTTGGAATTGACTGTATCTGAATTGTCAAGGTGTCCATCCAGCACCAAAAATCAGTTGCATCTTGGGTATTTTCCATGGCTTCTTTGGGGTGAGAATCCAGCACAACTTTTGTTTCATTAAAACTAACAACTGTCACATCTTTTAGCATAAATATCAAGTTAATTGAATGTGTATGCTAAGATGACAGTTAACAATCACAGTTTGTTAATGTGTTTTAAGAAAGTCATGCTTCTTGGTAAAAAGTCATCACTTAACTACCACTGTTTAGATTTAAAAGCTAGTGGGCCTTGTTTAAGTTCATTGTGAAAAATATGCAAAGACATAAGGAGGAGGACGGACTTGATGTCTCTTCGAAAATATTGAAGGGTCTGTACAATCAATGACTTGTAATTTTTTGGCAATGTGTACTACAAGAACTGTGTAACAGCTGGAGTAGTGGTGTTTCCTGTAAGCTGTTCACCTTTCCTCTACCATTGTGGGTGAATCTCCAGATTTGGTCTCTTCCCAGGTGCTTTTTAGTTTGAAGTTAAAAGAGAATTTTTCTCTTTGTCAAATGAGTAAGGAAGATAAATCCTGCTCTGCTAATGGAAGTTTCTGCAGGGTGTTTATACACTTAGAGATGCATTTCTTTACCTTTGTATAGAAGAAGTTTCTAAGAAAATATTGGATAAATACTGCCCAAATTTCAAGTGGCATATCATGCTACATATAGCCAACAAAGATTTAAAAAAAATAAATAATTACATCACTTCATAATATCATAAACGATTGATTGGCCAGCCCATTTTGAGAAGAGCATAACCCTGTGTCCAACCACAAAAACTAAGAGTAGATGCTGAGACATTCCAAGGTACTTAAAAAACAAAGGAAAAATTTGACAAAATCTACTAACTGAAACACATTGGTACCTTTTAAAGGTAACATTTCAGCAGAGTAAAACCGTCAGTGCTTATTGAGCATGGTGTTCCCACAGAAGAGAAAACTAATTTAGATAAAGCCAGTGCAGAACCCTGCGAACACTTAGAGCATTAGTCAGTCACTTGGCCACAGATCAATTTAAATTTTGTGGTTTGAGGTTTCTTTTTGTTTCAGTGAGTACTGTGCGATTCAGAAAAGTAGAATGTTTTAGCTCACTTCAAGATCAGAGAGAATGCGTGATGTTTGAAGATTTTAGTAGATAACAAATGTAGCTGTTTGGGATCATTCTTCTAAAACGACAACAAAAAAAAAAATCTGAAGTTACTAGTGGATATCCTGTCACTTAAATAATTAATCCTAAGTTTGATCATTTAAAAAAAAAAAAAGAATTCCAGTGTTCTCATTCTCCCTTTGCACATAAAGTCTAGTACGGCCAAAATACACACTAGGTATTCAGGGAGTCTTCCCTGAATTTGTTGTTCCCTACAGGTAGAGCTATTTGAANTTGAAAGGAATCTTCTTTCTTAGGCTAGGAAATAAGACAGAAATATCTCAGCAGAGAATATTTGAAGTTAGTTGTCTTTGTACTTGAACACCTGCTTAGTTTTTGTCTCCTTTAATTCTTCACTCTCCAAAATCCATCAGTCTCTAGCTTGCCTCTCTGACCTCTTGCTGCTCTCAGACATTCTGTCCAACAACAATCCAGAACAGTTGGTCCGAAAGGCAAATATTTAACTTCTGTGTTATGGATAAGAAACTTTTTATTTGTCTTTTTAAAACATAGCAGTTTGAAATCTACTTTATTCACAGATCATACAATAATTTTAGTTGGAAAGGACCTCTGGGGGATGTCTGGTCCAACTTCTCACTCAAAGCAGAGCCAGTATAGGTTTGCTCAGTTGAGTTTTGTGTATCTGCAAGGACAGAGATTTCACAGCCAACCTGAGCATCCTGTTCCAGTGTTTGACCTCCCTCTGTGGAATAGAATTTCCTTGAGTCTAATCAGCATTTCCCATGCTGCAACCTACACCTGTTGCCTCTTATCGCTTCCATGTACCCCTTTGAGAAGAGTCCAGTTCTGACTCCATGCCCATGAGATGGTTGAGACAGCAATAACAGCCTTTTCTTCTTAAGGCTGAACTAAGCAATTCCCAGCATTTTTTTTTTTTTTTAGACCATGTACTGCTCCAGCCCCTTATCTGGGTGGCCTCCCTCTGCACTTGGCAATGTCTTTAACTTAGTGGGAAGCCCAAAATTTGTCATAGCGCTGCAGACACGGTCCCACAAGCCCCAAATAGCCGGCAGTAATTCTTTGCTGAATACAGTTGTTGACACAGCCCAAGAAGTGGTTGATGATCTTTGGTGCAAGGACACACTGCTTCAAGAAAAAAAAAAGATGTGTAGATAAATATGGAGAAAAAAGAGTTTAGTTGAAATATCAGAAAAACAGGATTTGGACCTCTTGGCCTGTTGGTCATTGATTTGAATCTAGTCGAATGTTGACAAATCTGGTTAGAGGCAACTTTTGAATGACCATTTAGTACCATATGTGAAACTAGCAGTTGGTTTTGGGATTCACCACCACCATTGCCATTTCTTTACTCTCTGTATATTTGTAACAAATCAGTAGAATCTAAAAGCTGTGTAGATCCTATCAAGGTTGTTAATCCAAATGTAGAAGATCTCTTATGAATGTGTCTAAATACTTAATAAAATATGCCCAAAAATTAATGCTACAACATAGGAGCAGGAATGAGAATTCACTACAATTTTATATACAGTATGACCTAGACAACACAGGTTTTCTTTTTATTATTCACTTATGCTCTACTGCAGGCAATAATTTGAGTTTTTATGTCTTACTAGCTCATAACCCGAGAGATGGGACACAAAAGCATACTATTCTGGTTTTATGGCAAACTTAGAAGAGCTAGTCAGCCAACAGAGAAATAAAGTTCTTATCTGTAAGCATCATTCTGTTCCCACACATAGGGCCAGAACCATAAATGGACTATATATGGCTACGTGGCCATTGCTCAAAAACTGCCTCTATTTTGTCCAGTAGCTTTTAATGTGAGATATGGAAGCAGTCCTGAGATTAAGCTCTTGAACCCAGATCTCCCTTTTCATATGAAGTGACTGCTGTTCTGGGTTTTGGTTCTGTTCTGGACCTAGCAAACCTCGGAGGCTTGAGTGGAAAATACCCCAACTCCCAACTATTTGGTGCTTATGGTTGTCTCCTGAAGGGTAAGAAATGGAAGCTTGAAACCAAGGTGCTGATACAGAACTCTCCTTTCCAGTGGGCAGTCTCTTTCTCAAGGGGCAGTCTTCAAGAAACAATCAATGGCTTGTTATGACTTATTTGCAGTCTGTCAGTGCAGAGGGAGATAGTGGAAAGCAGCCTTAAAGTTGGAAGGGCTCAGAAAATGTCCCTTTCTCCTCCTCTTGGCTTGCTGATATAAGGCAAGGAAAGAGAAGAAAAGGATGAGAAAGGGAGGAGGAAGCTGGAGAAATAGAGCCTGGTCTCTCACTCAGCAGTTTGTCCTCCTTCAGAGCATTCAGAATAAGAAACCCTCAGCACTTCCCTCCTTTCCATATCTATTTTCTTTTGCTTTTTCTGTAACTCTTGAATCAGAGCCTTCCATCTGAAGACTAGGGAATTGGAAGAAATGAAGTATGATCATTGCAGGTCAAATGGATGAGGCTGAGCTTAACGCAGATAGAGCAGGCTGAATGGAGCACAACTCTTGGTGTGTTCTGTTCTCAGTGCTCAGCCAGGCATCTTTTTTCCCAAACTGTGAAGATAATGATGTTGCTTTTTCTTAGATTCATAGAACAACCTTCAGACAGAAACCTTTGGGGTTCTGAGTTTCATGTGTACCAGGCAAAGCTGTCAAACCTGGTAAATATCTGAATATACTGAGAAAAACAGAAGGTGCTGAAGGAAAACAGTGCTGATATGTTGGGGAGGCATCACTTCTCATCTGAGGTTTAACTTGGCTACGCTATTGCAAGACTACTATTTAAGCTGAATTTAAATAACCAAAACCCAGTTGGTGATTTTTTCAGATTCTTGGCACCTTTAGAATGAAGTAGGGCTTTAGTGCCAATGATCGAAACAAAAGCTAAGGAGTTAAAATGCAGTATTGCAGCATGTCTAGCAGTTCAACTAGAGAAAAGTGTGTCGAAGCAATCTGTATTTTGACTGGTATTCAGTTTTAATTATTGAATGCCACTCTGAAGAAGGTTGTTTTGTAATGATGGATGAAATTATGCCTACAAGTGGAAATATGTTTCATGCACAAAATGGTGCTATATAAGTAGAGACTAAAAGAGCAGGTTCCTTTAGAAGAAATTAATGAAGGACCTTAATTAAAGTTTATAAAGTAACAAATAAAAGCAGTTCATTTTGCTGTTCTGTTTACTTGCCTCAAAAATTAGCTGCTCCTATCCAAACATAATTAAAACATAATACATCTAAACTGAATACATTGGTTGTTTCTCTATGTACTTGGTTTGTGAAGTTCATTACATAAAATCATTGGAGCTCAAAAATTGAGACAGAGTGTGATGTAATACAATTAACAGTACAGCTAGTCTTAAATTAGGGGGTTTTTGCGTACAGCAGGGCTACTGAAGTCTGTTTTCCTGTGGTTATAGCCTCTATTTCTTTAGTAACTATCCCAGTACAAGAAGAGAAATTTGTACTCTTTTTTTTTCTTTTTTTTCCTTTTACAACCCCAGCTGAGATAGAAGTAGCATGCAGTCTGGTTAATCCAGACTGGTTTGCCTCAGGGTATGCTTATTTGAGTTGACCAGCTGATTCTACAAATGGAGTATAGAACAGGTAAATTTTTAAGGACTATGAATTTTTAGTTAGTTACATAGGATGATCTCTGAGAGAGAGATTCTCTGAGAAAGCTGAGAAAGGAGCTTGGCATATGAGTGGGTATTTTGCATTTTGAGGTTCCTTGAACTTTGCTTAGAAACATTGAGTAGCAGATTAGTTTGAGCTTTGTATAGTGGTTCCTCTGTGTATAGTTTGACATGAGCTCTGCAATTGTTTTGGCTTCAAGACACTTTGTGTGTCTTGAGGGCTTGCACAAGACAAGCGTGTAAATGGATTGTGTCCTTGCATTAGAATTCTCCCACTTTCTAGGTTTTGGTTACAAGCAAGTCATAGTACATACTTACAGTTGTATAAGCTTAAGCTAAGCTCCTCAGATATTTGACCAGTTTGAAGACTTTTCAGGAGCTATTTTCCTTCTTGTTTACATCTCTCTATATGCTTAGATGAGTATTATATAGTATGCTAAGCCTTTTTAGTGAGCTTTAACAAATCAGCAGAGCTTGCCTCAAGATGTGTGGGTTCTACCATCTCTCCAAGTTGTGCCTCAAGGAAGGGGGAAGAAACACCTTTTCACGCTGCTGGTGTACCTCACCTCACCTTTCCCCACCTTTGCTGTAGAGCTGTGGTTCTATGGCTGATTCCCATTCGTCAGAAGATGTGTTGATTTAACTATGCAGTGCATTTATGCCTCAGGGCAAGTTCCTTTCCAACGCAAAGGCGGGAAGATTCTAACTGAAGTGGAGAATAAAATTTTTATGAACTGGGACTTGAGCGCTCAAATGCTGTAATATGCTTTCAGCTAATTTCATCCTTAAACACAGATAATGAATCCACTTCAGTTTGTATTCAGATAAGAAATGTCATTCATTCTGTATGAATGCAAGTATCTATATAACATGGATGACTTTTACAATTTGGTCATAGCTTAATTATTTTTTTTCTTATGTGATTTGAACTATATATAAGGTTATAATGATGTATTTGTAAATTAATTGGGACATTGGACTGTGTATTGGAGGAAAACATAATTTATAAAACTCTGTATAATTCATGTAGATACCAGTGTTCAAGAAAAGCTCGTTTTTAAAAAGCTGATATAGTGATGTAAGCCCACTATAAAAGCCAGGTGGGGCACATTAAAGATCACGAAATGCTGTTGTGCTTTTGAGATAATCAAATCCTGAAGATCCACCTGGCTGTGGTTCCCAGGCTCTGGCATGAGGCATCAGGCTGGAGTTGCTCTAGGGAATACATGTATTTTAGGGTGGAAAATGCAAATGTTTCATGACAGTCTCATGGTGCTGTTCAGGAAAAAATAGTAATTAAAAATAAAAAAGCCCTTAGTAAGTGTGATTACTATTTAGAGCTTCAGCTAAGTTGAGGTACTGGGAAAAAAAATGTTTTGTCATTTTCACTTGTGTTACTTCGTAGGAAATTTAACCTGTCATTTACCCAAGTTTTTTAGGTGTAAAATCTTTCCAGCAGTTTGCCATGAAATGTCTGTTATTCCATGAAAATATTTTCTTTTTCATATGGTGTTTCACCAAACCAATATCAAATTCCCTGGCCTTACGGAGAAGATTGAGTTTGCGTGGATATAGCTCAGTATGATAAAGTTTAACACATCCCATTTTACTGACAAAATTTGCTTTTGTCTACCATAACAAATGTCATCATATGGTATATAAATAGAAACCTGTATTACAAAAGACAAGAGTTCAACGTGTGTCATCCTGTGCCTGTTTCCAAAAACAGGTGATGGAATGGGTGTCTATAAAATCCAGTTTTTGATTGCACAAAATGAGAGTGTGAGTGAGCGGTTGGTCAGCCAATTTGGCACAAAAGCTCTCAGGCAATGCCTTAGGTATGAAATGCCCAGATATTTAATTTTTATTTTTTTTTTTTTAAATTAAGGGTGCCCTTTGGAGAGCCAGCATCTTTCAGGTGATGCAGTAATTGGCTATGTCACTCAAATTACTCACAGTTTTGCTGTAATGGGGACCCAAAACAGAGCAACTGAGAGTACTTAAGAGCTTTGTCTCTTAAACAGAGACAAAATAAAGAGCTTCTGTTCTTGCCTTTACCTCGGGAAGGGGAGGTGGAAGCCCAGCGCTCTGGGAGATAATTGTGTGTGCCACTGCCGAAACCCACCCCGTTGTGCCTGTGTTTTGACAGCTGTGGGAAGCGATCAAGGCTGGCAAAGGTGTGACTTCTGCCATCGACCTCTGCCGCTGCCACGGAAACAGAGCGCTGGCAGCCCTGGAGCGCTTCCCTCCCTCCGAGGCCAGGGCGGCCTTGGCCAACATCGTCTATGCTGTGACCAGGTTTCCCTGACCCGCTGCCCTGCGAGGAGCTGCTCTCCCTCCACGAGCAGGACCAACCTGGCGGGGACGTGGAGGATGCCCTGCACCGCGGGTCACCTCTCATCCCCCCAGTCCCATCCCGACAGAGGAATGCACGCCAGCTGCCACCCCCACCAGCAAAAGTCGGGAGGGGAAAAGAAAAAAAAAAAAGGTCACAGCCAGCTTTTGCTTGTCGTGCCAGAAGCGCACTTGAGGCTGCACCAGTAGAAATAATTAATGAGTCCCATTTCTGTGACCTCAGCAAATGGACAGGAAATAAGTTGGTATTGATTGGGCACCAGCGGGGACGGCGCCAGGGCGGAGGCCAGTGGTTTTCCTGCCTGAGGGAGGGATGGAGGGGCGTGAAGATCCAGGTGTCACAAGAAACCCGCTCAAACCTGTGCAGAGAGAGCGAGCTGGAAATTCACGTACCCGCTTACCAAGGGGAAGGGCAGTTCAGGGGATTTGGGTGGGGGGGGAAATTCTCTCTCTGTCTGCACGTGGTCATGTCTCCTCACGCTGTTTTTATGTATTCAGATGTAAAATTACCCTGTGCCTAATGCTTTCCATATTTGAGAAACTTGCTGAGAAATTGTGTCAAGCGTGGTAAGTAGGAGTTTTAAAATATTTAATCAAATATTAATTTGGCTCTGTTAAGGGAACTGATTGTCTGGGTTTTATACTGTATGTATATAATATGTTGCTCTGGGTCAAAGAATGAGGTTTTTCCAACTCTTCTGGGGGAGGGAATATCCCTCCCTCAGGTCCAGCAATTTGTTTCAATACAGTCTTACACAAAAGAATTTCCTAGGTTTGTGACACTTGCATTCTTTAAGCCAAATAAATGTTAATTTTTAAGGCTAGACATCAGCCTTTGGCAGAAAGTTAGAAGGATTGCTCTTCTGTGAGTACAGTCTTTCACTGCACTGAATAAAATGCAGAAAATACCGGAGAAGTTTTGAACCTCAGTGTGTTGAATTTTAAAGTCCAATTACAGACAGCATATAAGGTGTATCAGAAGCCTGCAATTTGAGACTGTCTCTGTTTTGTTCATAGGAGATGATTTTTGTGGTTTGCATGCATGCAATCTGAGAATGCCGTTGACAAGAAGGCTGAGTTTACATAAATGATCTAGATTGAAACTCAGCTACCTTTCTTCCTTCTGTGGTGTAATTACAGCCCAATCTGGAGACAGCTAGCACAGCAAACAGATTTCATTACATCCCTCACTCAAACACTAAGTGGAGTTATTTCTGTTAAATTCTCTCCTCCCTCCTTCTCCCCCTGCACTCCTTCCCCTTGTCATACAGCTTGTTTGTCATAGACTGGCGTGGGGCATTCTACCGAATGCGAAATTTAAATAAAAACTCTATCCTCTAAAAATATGCTGAAAATACATCCTGTATAATGTGCATAATATTCTGTGTAATATATGCATATATTGTGCTATAATATTATGCATATAATAAGCAACCTTGAGACACAATCTTTGTTTAGGAGCAGCATCCAGAACTCAGGACTTGCTTGGTTCTGGTGAATGGCTTCAACACCAGACCCCTTCTTGCTTGCACTTTACTTCTCGTGCCTGCCCTGGCATTTTCTCTCTTTTCAAGACTCTGGCACTTCTGCCTGAGTTAGAGCTGTTCCTCTAACAGAGCAAGAAGGCTGGAGGGGCACCGAGAAGCATAGATTAGCCCAAGCAGTGGCAGTCACAGCATCTGCCTTAGCTAACCACTGTACATTTTCACCTGTGAAGTGTCCTGAAGTTCTACTCATGTAAAACACGTGCTTGAAAGAAATACCTAAATTCAACCAGACTCATATTTCATCTTTTTTTCATCTGTTTTTCACATATTACATAGAGTAAGAGCCATACATCATCTTCTCTTTGTCTCATATCCATGCTAATTGTTTCATAATGATTTAGGGCTGCAAGAAACTTGAGTTTGCTGGAGATATTCTGAGCCAACTCACCTCAGTTGTGTGAAATATCAAACATGCTGCAAAACTGTGTACACCTCATTTACTTTTTCATGAAAGTACAATTTTTTTTATTTGTACTTTTTACTAATAAAGGGAAATCAGCAAAAATTAATGACCCTTTTTTGTATTTTTATCTCCAGAATGTTCTGATTGCTCTTAAACTACTCTTCAACTGTAATTGTAAAGAAAATCAACATGAATTGTCACTTATCAATATTATCAAGTAATCTTATATTTAAGATATTTGCCTGTAATTGTAGAGAATTTTTTGTTGTCTTATTTCCCCCAGGAAAACTACAAGCAAAATATTACACCCCTCTGTCAAACTCTGTGTGAACTAGTTATTGCTGTGTATTAGTACACTCCCCACACCTTGTACAATTTCTAAGCAATGGTGGAACTTCAAGGCTGTTCTGGTTTTTATTTTTCTACGCTTGTTTCCTTTTCCCCATCTGCCTCTGTAAGGTAGACTCTATAAGGTCAGAGAGAGGAAGGCCTGTAGTCTGAGGGGTGACTGAGGGAGGCATTCACACTCTACTACTCTATTTGGTTATCCAGCTACTCAACCAGACATACCTGTCAGCTGCTCCTCTGAACTTATCCCAGGTATTGTATTGCTGGATGGACCATTCCATAGGGACACAAAACGCAGGACAAGATTCCAACTGTTTTTTAAACCAAACAATTTATCTCTTACAAAGAACACATCTACAGTGGCTAGAATGGCTGTTTCTTAGGTCTGCAATGGAAAGTCACTAACTGCCAGCCAAGTATTTCCAGCTCCACAAGTGTGATAACACTGTAGAGGAAGGTTGCTTGGAAAATGAGATACTTAAAAGAATAGAATTGTTGGCTGGAAGGGATTGCTGAAAGTCATCCTGTCAGATCTCCCATATGAACTAGACTGGTGCCAACATGAAGTCTGGTCTTGGAAATCACCAAGGATGGAGCTTCCACGGGTTCTTCATGCAGCCTGTCCCAGTGCTGCTTCACTTTCCATGTGAAGGAGGTTTCCTGATCTCCAACATGAACCTTGCTCACCACAGCTGGCAGACGTTGCCCATTATTTAGCATCTGCCACTGCCAAGAATTGTTTGGCTCTGCTGTCTTTGGTAATTCCCTATCCTGCAGGTGGGTGCTGCAGTTTGATTGCCTGTTAGCCCTCTAAGCCTCTCTTCCTGGTCACATGTATTAGGCCCTGACTAAAGGGGTGGCCCTCCAGTGACCTGCATGACTTTCATATCATCCCTGTTGAGCTGTGACAGGAGCAGACCCAGTAGGTACTGTAAGGAGAACAAAAATATACCCTGAGGTACTAGGTCTGCTGTGATGGAGTTCATTCTTCATAGCATCCCATATAGTGATGTGTTTTGGATGTGCGACCAAAACAGCATTGCTAACACACTGATGTTTAAGTTACTGCTCAGCAGTGCTTACGTAGTGCCAAGGCTTTCTCTGCTCCTCACTCTGACACTCAGCAAGAGGGTTGGTGGTGGACAAGGGGCTGGGAGGGAGCACAGCTGGGACAGCTGATCTGAGCTGACCACAGAGATATTCTGCACCATATAATGTCATGCTCAGCAATATAAACTGGGGATGGGGTGTAGGAGTGTTTCAAGTGGTCTGTTGCTCAGACCAATGCTCTGTCTGGGCATTGGTTGGCTGGCAGTGATTGCTTTTGTATGACTTGTTTTTTTTCTTTTCTTTTTGCCTTCCCTTCCCATTAAACTGTCTTTAACTCAACCCACAAATTTTCTCATTGTGGCCCTTCGGATTCTCTCCCCCATCCTGCTGTGGGGGTGGGCAGGGAGTGAGCATCCGTGAGGTGCTCAGCTGCCATCCAAGGTGAGTCCACCACAGTCCTTTTTGGCACCCAGTGTGGGACACACAGGGTTCAAGATAACGAGACATTTAACCAGAGTGTGCTAGAGGGAACTTGCTATACCTGTTGAGCTGTTGCTGGTCATGATATTGACTTATTTGTTCTCTATGCAGGTTTGTTCCCTTACCCACTGTGTCATGTTCCCTCTCTTGCTGTACATCCAGTTTGAGAGCTTGTGAAAGGCTGGGTTTGGCTTTTGCAGTTTGCTGCGTAGCACTAGGTTGTGTTTTGCCCGGGAGGACTATGATGAAAGCACTGGCCCTGAGCCTAATCTGGTATTTGGGCCCTGCATTGCTGCTGTCCCAGTACTTTGGGAACCATCTCGTGGAGACAATTAACAATTACACCTTTTCCCTCTTTTCCTCTGAGAGGCAATTTGTGGAGGAAACAAAAACAGCACCATCCCCTTCCTCTCCTGCAGGGTAGTTGCTTTTCACCTTGTTACAATGACCCTTCAGTATTTTGAACATCTCTGGGTAATCAGAATGCTCTCCCTGGTATGTATCAAGAATCCGTTTCCAGCTTTCTCTGTGGTTAACTGACAATTTAGGAATATCATAAAGGGATATGTGCTGAGGCAGTGTGGTTGTGGGTGACAAGATATGTAGGAGCAGATGGGCGGGTATCCAGATATCTAGAACAGTTTTCACCTCCTGTGGTGTGGGACTTGACCCCTGAACAAGTGCAGGATCCCCATAAAGTGACAGAACATTTGAGAAAAGGATGCCCTGGTTATGCTAAAGGGTCACAGCTTTTTGCACTGTGCTGGACCTGCACCTGCTGAGCAATGTTCAGCACCCTCAGGGGGCAGAGAGGGTCTCTGGATCTAAAGACATATGGGCATCGTGGCTAAGCCAGAGACCCAGCTCTCAACTCTATCCA
Source organism: Brachypteracias leptosomus (assembly GCA_013401335.1). NCBI lineage: Eukaryota > Metazoa > Chordata > Aves > Coraciiformes > Brachypteraciidae > Brachypteracias > Brachypteracias leptosomus. The sequence continues at coordinate 148,502 of VYZX01006255.1, forward strand.
TCGCCCCTATAAGTCAAGAAGAAACAATAGAAGCAGAAGCCAACCTATTCAATCAAGGAGGAAGCAGCTTCTCCTAAGAGGGAAAAGGAGTAGGAATCAGAGAGGCAGCCAGTTGCACAGCAGACCAGTCACAAGAACAGGAGGGGAAAGAGACAGAAATCACCAGCTCCTTATCCATGAGTAAGCTTCAAGATAAACACAAGGATTATAGCCATCAACCTGGTGAGCTAGTTATCAGCTGGCTGCTCCAGTACTAGGATACTGGGGCCAACAATCAGGGATTAGAGTGCAAGGAAGCCCAGCAGCTGGGATCCCTCTCACAGGACTGGGGCATCAACAAAGGGATTGGAAAAGGAGCAACAATCAGCAGCCTCTGGAGGCAGCTCCTGTTGTGCGCGAAGGGAAGGTATCCCCTTAAGAAAGATCTTGTAAACTATTGAGGACAACCACTGAGAGTGGTATCCAGGATCTGAGGGAATTAGCAGTGGTAGAGGTGATCTATAGCAGCCTGGACAACAACCAGGCATCTAAAGACCTGGATGACATGTAAGAACTTCTCCAGTGCATGGAATCCATGTGGCAGAAGTTTGTGTGAAGCACACCATTGTCGTACACCAGCACCATGGTGCTAATGGTTGCCAGACCTACCTCAAACCTGGAAGCTGGGATATGTGATTTGTGAGAAAAAACAGTGGCCAAAAAGGGTCCATACAGGAAAATTACTGCTCCGGTTGCTATTGAGAAATTCTCTGGACAGAGTAGAAGGGCTGGTACTCCTTCAGGGACAACAGCCAGGTTTATTGGGCTGCATGGAGTTGTTGGCCTGATCAGCTGGCCATGCTTCTCCTAATATAATCCAGCATATGCCTTGCCCTGTTTGCAATAAAGAGTGCACGGGTGTCCCATATTTGACTTAGTGTCCAACTTGAGAGGAGTTGCTAAAAGGTTGAAAAGCTGTTTTTAGTTTAATGGAAACGCTATGGAAGCATTCTCTGGAGTAGTCTGGGAATGCTTCTTGCCCCAGGCAGTGTTAAAGATGCCAGACCAGCCTCCTCAGGGGTAAACCTGCCCGTGAGATCTCTCCATTGCTTTTTCCTCTGAGCAGAGAGTGTTTGAATCTTCACAGATGCAAAAGGCTAACTCGAGCAACTGTGTCATGCTGCAGATTCATCAAGGAAGTGGCTTTTGAGTCAGATCACTAGCTATCATTACTCTCATCAACTATTTCAATCTCACAGAAAAGTTAGGCATCAAACTTTTTTTTTATTCTTTGTAGTCTTCAAAGTACTTTTACCTGCAGAATGTCTTATGAAAAATAAAGAGCTTTTCAGTCTCTCAGAGCAGTTCAAAGGAAAGAGTATTTCCAGTTCTGAAAATCATCCGTTCTGACGGTCTTTGCATTAAATTATCCTTTATATCCTTTCAGAAACTGATCCCTAAAATGTATTAATTATTTACATAATTAGCACTCACATGTTTCTCTTTTAGGAGAAGCCTGTTTTTCTAAAGCTAAGAGAAAGTAGCCATTAAGCTAAAATTCTGATAGCAAAAGCCTTTAAATTAACCGAAGAGATAAAGCACAAAGCTTGCTGTAAGTTGTGAAGAAGAAGGTGGCGAAGAAATTGGCAATCAATACACCAAAGCTTCATGTAAACACCTTTGTCCACATCTCCAGACGTTCGTTCGTACTTGTGCGTGACTATGCCGGGCTCTGCTGCCACGTCCAGGGTTACCGGCCTCAGCCAGAGGAAGGCTCTGGCTCCCCCACGTGTGGGACACTCGAGCTCTGCAGTGCGTGGAGGTGACTCTGATTCCTTCCTATTTGCAAAATGCTTTTGGCGGGGTACAGCTCTTGAGGAAGAGTGGCCTTTTTTCTCCAAAACAGAAACAGCGGCAAGACAGTTTACTGACTTAACTGGAAAGCAACATTCTGCAGAGTTCTTTCGATTTCATACAATGGAATTGCCAGTCTATCTACAGTAGAAAAGAGGGATTGTGTCATGCAAGAATGTTGCTCTTGGCTAACAGTGACAGACAGGTGTCTCACTGATAACTAAAACAGTACTTCTCAGATTCAACCAGATTCTCTGTTTTTTAATAAATTTATTTCTAAAATTCAATTTGAGGCATATTTTGATGTGATTGTACAGAATTGCAATTTTGCAGCAACATTGTAAAAAATTTTGCTTTAAAATTTTCTTCTTTACCCTGTTCTACTTTGCCTTCCTCTCTTCACCCTTTCCCTCAAATATCAAAGACTAAAAATACTTTGCTTTATTGGTAGAGCAATGGTCAACATTTTTAGTTTTAAAACTGTACACAAGAGCGAGTGTTTTACTTGCAACAAAACCAGTATCTTAAATCTAGACTTTTTAATGCCTTAGACCTTTATAGCAAATGACTTGCATCAACTGCAAGGTTCAAATTTTAGCAGTAACTAAATGTCAAATGATAAAAGTGAAATGTTACATAGAAGTAATTAGAAAAATCTAAAACAAGTACTGATAGATTAGATAACTTTTTTTTTTCTCCAGCAAAACATAAACACTCATTTCAAAAGCTTTACTCTCTGCAGATGAGCGTGATGCTTTCTATGTGTGACTGGCTTATCCAGAACAGAGCATGATAGGGAAATAAAGCATTTTCCCCTCTTGGCTAGTTTTGATGAAAGCTCTCCAACTTGCACATTGTGTTTGAACATTTCTTCATTCATAGCATGTGCCCATCGAAAACTGCTTTCTGTTTGCAGCATTTCAGCTGTACTATTTATATGCTGGTTGAACAATGCTAACTAGAAGCAGTAAAAGGTGTGTATTTCATATGCAAATCACTAGCCATAATTTTCTACAATTACACTTAGTTGCTTGCATCATTATTTTCAGCACCAACATAAAAAAAAAAGAGTTTAGCAGGAGAACATTACAGAAAAAATGGCTGTATTAGTAAGACTTCTTTTTAGTCAAACCATTTTGCTGCTTTTGTCAAACTATGGAAATGTTAATATATTAACATTTTATATCAAGGTACAAAAACTATGAATATCCCTACCTCTGCTCACATGCTATATGCCCACAAGCTATAGATGGCTTTTAGATTTATGTATGCTAAGAGAAGACAGCTTTGCAGGAAAATAAACAGGGTTTAAACATCTAGTATTTCTTAAAGATGACAACTGCTGCTGCTAAAAATGGCCATGTTACTAATGACTGGAAGTATTTTGTGTATAAACTTTTATGAAAGTATTTGCTTTCAATCACATTCTGTTGTAGTAAAAACCACTAAGCAGGTGGGGCTTTTCTGTTCTTCTTGTAAACCCAGGACCCTACACCAACATTTGTTACTAAAATATCAGTCCAGATTAAATTTTCCCAATTTCAAAGGCAAATTTCTGTTGGATAAAAAGCATTCACTTTTTAAATATGTGATTGTTCTCAAAGTCACTATACCATAGAGTATGACTGGTTTATATACTAGGTGGGTTATAACTAGATGGGCTGAAGCACCTCATAGCCAGGAACCAGAGATACATGTTAATGCAAATTCAAACGGGAAGGTTCCCATCCACCCAAAAAGTAACGTTCAGGAGTAGCTTCCCAAAAGTAGTGAGGGTAAAGACCAAAAAGGGAAGATTGTTACCTGCTTCTAAGACAGTGACTTGTTTATGACAGGGATCTTTAACATGATGGCCAAGCAGTTAAGACTCAAAAAACCTAGAAAGGTTGTTTCAGTTTCAGGTTCTGAAACAAAGAGGATTCCTTCCACAAGGATTTATACAATCTGAATACTACTATTTCCACTTTAAAAAAGATGTTTACATAGAAAAAAACCCCAACAAACAGCAAATCATCCAGCTGAGTTCTCAGATCTAGTTTTGTATATTGCTTACTATTTTTTTTTCTTTAATGTACAGTAAAGTAATGCAAGTATTTGAACTTATATATTTTAATGAGGTATGAGACTATGCAAGAAATGCAAAATATTATTTCTCTATTTAATATCATGAGCAGGATATGGAACCGGGTGTTGACCACATAAAGGAGAGTGCACCATTCACACTTGATTGGGAGATTTGGATGTTTTTGAGAGAAAGGACTTTCCAGGCTATATTTACCTCTTCTGGAAATAAGACAGAATTTTGACAGGCAGACCTTTGTGGGATAAATGTTTGATCATTCATAGTTAGTTATGGTGTAGATAATACAATGACTGTGCATTAAGTGAGCATTACTTCTTTTTAAATGCAAAGCTGTAGATAGCATACAATGGCACAGTTCTTGGCTGAACTAACATAGAGTAAAGAGAACTGCAATTTCATTGCCAAGAGATTAAAAGAGGCTTATGTTTCCAAGAGTGAAATTGCTCAGATCTGACAGTTTTTAAACAGTTATGGATGCAACTGAGGTATAAGTAAACTGCAGCACTGAAGAAAAGTTTAGGTTGCTTACTGGGTTAGTTACTCTATTCTTGAAGCTCCTTTACATTTCTGTTCTACTCCATCTTCCACTGCGGCTTTGATCTGATTTTTATTTTAAGCTTTTATATCAAATTCTCCTTCCTTTGGTGCTCAACTGTTATATATCTGCTGTCTTGCCAGTATGCTCTGGTGCTACTTTAGGCTAGAAAAGGGGGTTTTTTATAATGAATGTTCATTTCTTCAAAACTTTTTCTGTGAGCTAAACTCTTTTTAAGTGTGAGATTTCCAACCCACACACACTTGGAAATGTATCGGCTTGTTTTTCAAATCCAAAGATGCCATGTGGATTCTCTATTTCGATATCCTTGATTCAGCAAGCAATACAATGATGGTATTTCTTGCCCATCTCCATGAAGTCTAAATAGCAATTTTGAAAAGTTTCCAACACCATCTATCATTGTCCCAAAGAACAAGATGCGGTGTTATAAAATTTAAAAAAAGACAGAGTATCATGTAACGATTTTGTTTCTCGGAAAAAAAATAAAGTGATTATATTAGCTGGCACTCTAAACCCAGTGTTTCCCAACCAGTGTAATATGTTGCTGGCAGAGCCTTCCAACACTGCTTGCAGCCAGAGGAAGTTTAAAAATATAAATGAAGTTCAGGTGCCTGCCACCATTCTTTTCTGCCTGGGTTCCAGCAATGTATGGAGGTTGCCTGCAGCATGTTACTTGTTGAGTATTGTTGCCTGTGGGCCAACAGAGCTTCTTAGTACTGTGCAATGTGTCCATACACGTCCCTTCAGTCTGACTGGCAGTGAAAAGCATTAAGGTATGCAAAGTTTGTTATCATGTTGTCTTATTTGCCATTAAATATCTCAGATTTTATAAACTTTGAATTGAAGACCACTTTTTACTACAAATCAGGTGAGTTCATTGGTCTGATTTTTTTTTTTTAATGGTGCCTTTCAGATTCTCTGAAAGTCCTAAAAATCACTTTGGTTTTTAATTTTAATCCAAGGCAGAAGATTTCAAAACCTGCGTGCTTGCTTTTTTTTTTTTTTTTGGTAAATGTATTCAGTCTCTTTGAAGTTTATTTATATCAAAAACATGCCTAAATAATTTAAGGTGAATTCCAAGCTGCCTAATTTAAGTACCTGCCCAATTTCGGTGAGTCAGTGCCCAACTGCTGACATCACACAGAGAGTTAGAGTTCAGCTGGACACCCATCACGAGAGCAGGGGTCCAGCATGCCTGGCTTTCCTCTAGAGGGCAATCCAACCCATTCTATGCAGCCCAGTTGAACCCCAGACAGCCTGCAAGAGCCCACAGTCAGTATTAGCCTCTATCCACTGGGCAATCCCCAGGGTGAAGCACCCTTCCAGTGGCAGCTTCCAAGCCATGCTCTGGTAGAGAAATCATGGCATATTCCAGAAGATAGCTGCTGGGCTCTGGGCTGCCTTGGTGGAGAGGGCATCCACCTCTGCCTGCTGCACACATGGTGTGGCCAGTAGTATGGGAATCAGTAAAAGTCATCCCAAGAGCAGGCAGAAGGAAGCCTGGTTACCAGTGGGGGCTTGTCTTTTTGGGTAAGGGGCTTGTTTTCCCATTAAGGTCTTTAGGTAAAGTGCATATAAGTGGCAAGGAACTGGCTCCACACACTGGAGTGCTCTCACTGCTAAGGCTGTTTCTCATCTGCTTTCCTTCCGGACTCTGTGACTCTTGTGTCTGGCTGCAATGTGGCCTAGTTTCAAGATGTGTGGCAGAGAAGTGATAGACGATGTTCTTGGTACCATAGCAATACTTTTTACAGAATCAAACTGCCAAAATTAGTTGATGCTGAAAGTGCTTTTGACATTTCATGCCACAACTCTGCCTCCCAAGTGCTGTTGGCTATTGCAAGGATCTTCAAGAGAGAAGCCTTGCTGACAGCTTCGGGTTGGATTCTTGCTTGTGCCAAAAGTATGCCCCACAGGAAGCAAAAAGGCCTCTAAATTTAGGATCATTCTACCTCTCCATGTTGTCTTACCAACCTCCAGCATACTGAGCTGCTCTGACTCCCAGCTCAAGCCCTGCCGCAGCGATAAGCACTGCCAGCTCTGCCACCTCCCTGCCAGCCACCGCAGTTCCTCACCGCTGTCCAGGGGAGTCTCTAGCTGAATAGATCCTTTGAACTAACACAGAGAGGACATTCTCCAGGGGCAGGGCCTGGCACTGCACAGTTTCTATGGGTAAACGTCTACAGAGCCTCCATAGGCCACCTTTCCTTACAAAACTCTGTACAACTGCAAACAGTGCTTTCAGCTCTCAGGGGTTCTGAACACATTTTTTCTTGGTGGTAATGGCTGAAGTCTAGTGGCAGTTGGTCAAGTAGGTAACACCCACTGTACTCGAGAGCAATGGTGATTTTTTTTTCCTAAAGAGTTCTCTTGCTGGAGCACCACAACTCTGCTCTCTGGTGACCTGGAATTTTCCAGAGATTGCTGCAGTGTCAGAGAGTGGCTTTTAAGCCAAAGGCATTAAGGGGAAAAAAATGCACATTTGAATAAATGACTTGTGTAGCACAAGTTCAAATGGTGGAAAAAAATGGGACTTGTCTGGCTGGGAAGCCAATCTAAGCTTGCTACCTGCATTGCCTGGAGACAACTTGGCTTGCTCCCTTTTCAATGAATGCTGTTATTGCAACAATATGCTTGCGCTTCTTTATGCTTAGCTGAGGCCCTTCAGGTCTCCTCCTGGGCTTGGGTCCCTAGTAGCTACAATGCCTCAGGCCAGCACTATAGAGCAGAAATGAGGTGGAGTTCAAACTGGCAAGTATTTTCTCAAGGGCTCTGAAATTGAGTTTGGGATTCCACTAGCTTGCTCTTGCCTGACGGTTGCTTTTCCTTAATCCCACTAAGTAGAGCATTCAAGTGAAATCCAACTGAGATCTAGCGCTGCTTAGCAGCTGGGCCAGGTGTTAAAACATGGTACCCTTTAAGTAAACCTTCAATTAGCCTTACAATAAAGGGAGAGGGCAAATCATACTATAAAATTCGGTCTTCATAGTGCTAACAGTCTCAGGAAAGTTCCTGGGAAGTGCTCTTTATCTCTGAAGAGTGAATGAATTGCTAACTGCAGAACACTTGTCTTGTTAATAGAACGTATCCTTCATTCAAGTGATTCATCAGAGGAGTTACAATGCTGGTAGTTCCTGTTTTTAAGGGCTCCTTTAAACAGCTGTCTATTAATAACAATAATAAAGAGAGCAGTCAACATTAAAATCAACAAACTATAATATGCAAGGGTTATTTATGGAACATGCCAAAAGCTGAATTTAGAAGAGCGACTTAGAAGTGGAAGAATGAAATTTTAGAGACCTGCTTCTAAAGGAAGGTCCAAAAATCTGAAACAGTGAGGGTTTTTTATTTTAAGAGCCACCCTGTATTGTTCAATTTGAAGGAAATAGGAAGTATCTAGGAAAGTGCTGAGTTATTTATGGGGCAAAAGATTTATCTGAGATTTTTTTCCAGACAGTTGTTTCTCAATTGATTTGCATGTTTTTATATTTGTTTTTATAAAAGCCTCTTCTAGTGAAATGTAGTTTCAGAGAAAACAAAGAAAAGATTTATCTGTTAAATTCACAGCAGAGCTCAGAGCTCATGTGTTCTACCTATGCATTTACTTGCCACTTTCCTGTTGTGAACTTGTCTTGTTCCTTCTATCTGATACATCCTTCATGCTGGAATCCACCACCTTCATGGCAGGATCCATCCTCATCTATTTATCTTACAATAAACACCTTTTATAAGCACATTTAGACTTAACTCCTTTTATTCTGAAAGAAGTGAAACAATTGCAAAGAATTAGAGCACTTGGCTGCATGCTTTCTTTAAAAGTAAAATGAATCTGTTCAATAGGAATGGCAGCACCATTGTTTATCCTGTAGATAAAGCATTTCACAAAATGCTGTCAAGTTTGATATGTTGCTAATTTTAGAGTCATTACATGTACCCAAAACACCTAATTGCCACAGCTGGCTATAGGTTACAAAACCGGACTTCCCTCTCCCACATCTATATAGCTTTTTTCATCTTCGGGAAACGGTTTGTTTTCCTACAAGCTGTTAGTAGAAAGGGCACGTAGTGTTTGCCAGACCAATGTAATGCCTTATGTGCTCCTGTCAAATTCAGGAAAGATAAAATCTACAAGGATACTTAATTTAAAAAGAATGCGATCTCTGTTTTATAAATCATTGCTGCNTGAAACAGTGCAGGAAATGAGCATAAACTCCTTAAGCTTGGATGTGAATGAAACAAACTTAGTGAATTAACTTTTTAAAGTACATGCTTAAGCCTAAAATGGCACCAAGCACCGGCCTTGACAGGAAACACAGAAACCCACGTTCGTGTTACATAAAGGCAGGCAGCACCTCCGCGGGTGCCGCGGCGTCCCTGGTAGCGCCTGGGGCAGCCGTTGGGGCCGGGCGCCTGGCCCTCGGGGGCTGCGTGCGGGTGTCTCCGCCGAACGGTGTGAGAGGCTCTCCCACCTCCCCTCCCGCACCGCCGGTGCAGCTGCCCCGGGATGGCTCGGGGGCGCTACGGTGGGGGGATTTATTTACAGGCTCCAGCGCCAGGCCAGGTGCGGCCGCGGCCGGGGGCTTGAGAGCCGCCGGGCAGCTCCGCCGCTCGCCCGGCCGGAGCGTGTAGCGGCCGGGGGATCACCCAGCTCGGTTGACCGGGAGGTCCAGGTGTCCTGGAACCCGCCGTGAGGCGGCCCGAGCGGCGGCGGCGAGACGCGCGTGGGTGCGTGGACAGCGGCCGTTTACCTGAGGCCGTGGCGCGGGAATGGTGTGTAACGGCCAGCGTGCGGTGCGGGGCCGCGAGGCCACGTGCTCGCCGCCGCCTCCCGTCACCGGCAGTGGCCACGCGGCGCTGGCCGCCGGCCGCGCGCGGGCACGGTCCCCGGTCACCCCAAC
>VYZX01006255.1:158596-262595 GCA_013401335.1 Brachypteracias leptosomus
GTCTGACCGCGGAAGCGGCCCCGGCCGCCGCGTGCGGGGCGCGCGGGGCGTCCTCACCGCAGTCCCCGCCCCCCCCGGGCGGAGACTCGCCGCCGCGCCGCTCCCACGTGGCGGCCGCCGCCGCCCCTCCGCGGGTAACCCCGGCTGTGTGGGGGGCCCGGCAGAGTCGCCGGGGGTTGCCCCCCTCCCGGTACCGACTCCCCCCACCCCCGCCCTGTGCCCGCCGGGGCGCCGCCCGGCCCCCGTAGAGAGGCGTGGGGCCACGCGCCCTGTAAAAGCGAGGGCTGGGGTCGGGTTCCTGCTGGGTAAAAATGGTGGCAGCAGCGTCCAGCGGGTGATTCGGTGGGGACTCGTGTCGGTCCGTCGTGGGTAGTACGCTGAGGGGACCGGAGAAGGCCCCCGCGGAGGCACCCTCCTCCTCTGTGACCAGCTGCCCCTGCCCAGCTCCTCTGCTGCCCTTGCCCAGCTCGCCCGCTGCCTCTACCCTACTTTCCCCTGTGCCATGTCCACGCAGCCTTTTGTAAATAGAAGGGAACAAACTCTGAACCAGCAGAATGCAAGCCGGCGACAGGCCAGCAGCCATGTGACGGCTTCCACATAGCGTTGACGCAGTCCCAGAGCTTTTTGGATTCGAGTGCGGGTCGAGTTTGTCGCTGCCACCTATAAAAAACTGTATGCCCGACCCTTGAGGCAGAGACATTTAAGCAGGGAAAGAAAAAACGTTTCCCTGCTTCTGGCTGATATGTAGTCATCAGATTACGTATTTATATGAATGATTGCATTGATATAAAACGAATAGTTGCCAATATATGTCAATACATTTTCCTTTTCTTTCCCATTAAATCAAACTTGGCACTTTTTATCTTTGCAAAGTATTTCCATAGCTTCAGTAAGTCCAGTGGATGAAAATAAAGGAGAGTTGATTGCGGTTTGGAGGAGACTTTAGATTGTACGTATGACGCTCAGGTGGAACAGTCTTTTAAAATAAAAGCAAAGAATGAGAGGAGGGAGAACGAAGCACTGAGGAAGACAAAAAGTTTCTAGTAGATCAGGGGAAGACACCTACTTGAAGCAAAACCAAATTGATGTGTTAATGCCGGAAATAAACTTGGTTAGTATTTTGCTGACCACTGCAAGATTAAACTGGTGTTTTATAACATAAGGGGGACAGGTTGAGAAAACTTCAGCTTTAGGCAACTTGTAGCAAAACTGAAAAGAGTGGGTTTTGTTGTGTTTTTTTAAAATTTAAACTGCATCTGCAGATGTAAGTAAAATGAAATTAAAAAAGACCCAAATTGAGAACATGCCTTGTAAGCCCTATTGGCAAAATGCCCTTATTGCAGGCTGGCTTCAGTGGAGACTTGAGGCTTCCTGTCCTCCTCCACAGGGCAGCAGAGGAGGTTTTCAAACTACGTTAAGTATAGGGGTTTTGTTGTTCATAAGAGTAATGCTTCCAGCAACATCTGCTGGTTCTTTTAAAAATATTTTTTCATCATTTTAGAACTTGCTATACATTTATTTATAGTCAGAACATGACTGTAATTTTGGAATACTGTTTTCTAAAGTATTTAATATTTCAATTTTCAGTACTGGAAATCAAGAATACATTTTACTCAAAAACTCCACTCTTGGGTCACTAGCAGCACCTTGCTATCTCAAAATTGATGGAATAGAAAACATGTCCTCTTAGTATTCTTTATATTGTCTACTTGCATTTTCTTCATTGCTCAGTTAAGTGAGGCAACATTCTTATTTCACAGTTTCTTTAAGATGCATAGTCAATTTGAAATCGATTTTTTTAAAAAAGATTAAGGTGGTTTCAGGTATCAGGCTTCTTCAGTCTTCTGCCTTTTCGAGTAACTTCCCAAGCCTTTTCAAAATTTTTGCTGACAAAAGTCACAAGTTTTAGGGAAACCTGACTAAATATAGGTAAAGCCCAGACGGGTGTACAAATGAAACAATACAGGTTTCTCCCTCCCCTATTTCTGTCTGTTATAATGGGTGTAATTTGTAACGCTCCTAAGTAGTGTCATTTCAAGCAGCATACTGACAGTGACACTAGTTATTTACTAATTCTGAACATCATACTAATGAGTGTGCTGATGAGGTTTTCAGCAATAGAAAATAAAAATACTAATGAAAATGCAAAAAAGTCCAGAAAAAAATTACATTTATCTGTTTTTTTGAGGAAAACCTTGTCAAAATTCTGTTAAAGTCAAATCACTGGCCCATGGAACTGAGCAGAAGGCAAACATTCCCTCTAAGAAATACATCTTACAGATCAATTTTGGAGTGGTACTTATGTGTAATTCAGCTGAATTGAATTTGAGTTGCATTGTTTTTTACAAATTGGAGGAATCAAATGTACCCTGAAGATAATTGCAATATTGACATTATTGAACCCAGTGCTACAGCTAGCAAGTAAAAGATGCAGATTACTTGGCTCCCAAAGCAGAACCCAGAACTCCCAGTTCTCTAGGTTTGCTTCTACAGTCCAGCAGGAGAGCTTTCTGAGAGACAGCCTGGAAAGCAACAGGCACCCCGAGCAGGAGGCAGCTCCCGGGCAGCCTGAGCAGAGGTGTGTGCCTTCGGTCCTGCCTTCTGCTGGGACTGCAGGGCTGGGTGTTGAGAATCGGGGGTGTTTGCTCTGGCTGTTTCAAAGCATTATGCAAGAATCATTCTTAAACATCACGAGGGACAGTGTTTCTTGCTGTCACAGGGCAGTCAGAGCAGCCTCCACTCACCTACTGCACAGAGTGGAACTGCTTCCACCTACCCTCACCTACTTTTAGGACTGTGGGCTTCCCTTGGGAAGCATCAGTTGCTTTCTATGTTTATCCACTGTGTGTTCCCTGTGAAACACAGATAGACACCCAGAGACAGGGAGCAGGACCTCGGACATTTGTCTGGAGAGTGTCTTAACTGCTTAGATTGATTAATCATTGTCCCTTTCTGGGGATGAATATATACATACAATAGTTTCGTTTGGCTCTGAATAAACCACACTCTATGTAGCGTACCGTTGTGATTTTGTGAAAAAGTCCTGTTACAGGAAGGCATGTGTAAGAGGAGGTGCTACTTTTGGCTGTTAAACAGCAGTTCAATGTACAGATCTTGTAAAATTCAGCCAGTGTTACCTTCTTAGAATATCAACTCTTTTTTTTGGTATTCCCATCAGGTATTTAACTTTACTAGATTACCTGTACTTTAAAAGGAGTGTTGTATCTTCACTGCATGCTGAAAGCAAAGGAATTGAACAGCTTATTTCACCTATGCTATTAAACATATACTTAATGTTACTAGCAAACACGTGTATCTTATCTTTTGACCCAAGTGTAAAGAACAATTCACCTCTTCAGAGGCAAATGACACTCAAGTAGAATACTTTGCGTTAAAGCCTCTGAGTTTTGTGTTTGAAGCAATGTATTGCTATGAGGGTTTGAAAGGAATAAACACCTCATAGTACACAATGTCTAAATTCTTATATTTTTAGTAACATTCCTAGAGTTGATGAAGAAGAGTTAGTGACATTCCTTCCAACATATATGAAGATGCTAAAATCTTTAGTGGGATATTGGGCATTCAAGAAGCAGCATCTGCACAGTTATCATGCATTAATAATAACTGAACAGTATAATGTTGTGCAAGAAGTTAAATTATAAGTAGCAAACTTCTATAAAACTGGTAACAGGCATTATTATTGTATTAGAGTATATTAGTTAAGGTAATGATTCATTTGCATTTGTAATTTTAATTAGCAAATGCTATGAAATCAGAATGGCTTTCCACATACATCATGTGTGCAGTATTTACTTTTCTAGGTGGTTTTCAGACTTCTTTTTTTCTTCAGTTTTCAGAACTTACTGCATTAGATATGGGAGTTTGAAGAATAAAGAGGGGTATTTTTTAGTTATGAACAGCAGAACAACAGTATTTTTTTCTGGTGGATTTTTGCTTGGTTGTTTTTTTTCAAGTCAGAACTTGAAAATGATCAATCAGGCTTTCATTAAGAATGATTGCAAAGGCAGAGAACTGCCTTGATCTTACATTATCAGCACGATCTTTTCTCTTTGCATTGTACAATGATCACAATCGTAAGTCAGGTAGAGAAAGCATCCTCCAAGGCCAATACATGAGTGATTGTTAGGTGGTAAATAGGAGGAGGAGAATGCACATCATTGGATGATTTACCTTGGGCATATGATTCAATTTGGTTTTATGTATCAATAACTGGCTACACTTCTATGCTACTTTAAAGTAGCATTGCATTATACTGGATGATATGAGACTGAAATAGATTTAGAGTGTGATTTGCAGTTTGTTCACTTACTCATAAAATCTTTTGTACCTAAGTGCTTTAAATCCTTTAGGCTTCAGTGCATATTTTGGGTAGGCACATTTTTGATAGATGGATTGCATTTTTTGCTCTACTTGCCAAAGCAGCATCAAGGTAGTAGTTAGTACTAAATGCACAGAGAAAATTCCAAAACCTGTGTTTTTCAGGTATTCTTCAATGCTTTGGAACTCGCAGCATTGTGCTGTGCATTGAGCTAATAGCCACCTGTAATTCCATTTCAGTGTTGAATGTTTCTGCCAAAATGGTATAATGATACAATGTAGTATAAGCTGGTAAATCTTTTGAGTTGAGGCATGTGTTTAAGTGATACCAATGGAAGTAGGGAGTGTTAAGTCTCTTCATTGAGCTGTCTCATTCCTCATCTAATTTGATGAGAAAAAGGGAGAGCTGGATCTGTGGAAAGGGGATTTGGCCAATAGTGACAGCCAAGGTGTGCTGAGATACCCCCCCTTCTTTCCCTGCCCCTCATGCTCTGGCCCACTACTCTTCTTCCCACTTACGCTCCAGTGTGCCATAACCTTTCAATTGGACTACTCTTCTAGGGTTTATGGACCTGAATTCTTGTCTCTGTTGCAAAATCAAAAGCAGGGAAGTGGAAAAAAAAGAAAAGAAAAACTGTTTTTCTGGTTCCCAAATACCTTTTTAAGCATTGTGCCATTGGCAAGTGAAATGCCCTACACTTGTTTATGACTGTCCTCTATTAGAGTCCCGACGTACTGAGCATGTTCTGAAAATGGCTCTTGAATCTTAGCCAGTAGGCCAGATGCAAGGAGTTCCTAGTGCAGCAGTCCCAGCAGGGCTCAAAAGGTTTTGTGTATGTAGCCCACCAGAAACTTGTTACCTAGAATCTATAACCACCTACAAGTTTATCTGGTAGCTGAGTGGGATTTATGGGTATTGCTGCAAATCACAAGATCAGAAGTAAAACACACTTAGATTAATGTCTAGAGCTAGACTGTAAGGCATATTTGATTTACTACAAGTAGCTTAACTTGAAACAGGAGGACACAATGTATCACATCAGTTCTCTGCAAATAGGCTCATCATACCTTAGTTTAAAAAGAATAGTATCCTCATTTACATGACTGAAAATCTAGGTATTTTTATTTGTTTCTCTTAGAACAACAAAACTTTAATCACCTTAAGAAGCCTGTCCTTTTTGATTCATCTTTTTTAATTGTTTCAAAAGTGTCAGGATGTGTGGGGTGAATCTGGAGCACTGAGCCCAAAGGAATATTTCTTCCCAGGTGAGCTGGCATCCCACAGGCTCTGTTGTGTGACACTTGGCAGTGACTCAGCACAGATACCTATGCAGTACCAGCACCAGTAGCTATCAAGGCAGTTTAGATGGGAAGGTGAGTACGTGCTGATATATCAGAAAGGTGTTTATTTTTGAGACGTTGTTTTCATAGAAGTTATAAACTACATACTACTTTCAAGAAGACCATTCTCAATAGATGAAAAGTGGGCAGGAAAATCTAATGATTTATTGTTTGCATTCTGAGGATGGGATCCGTTTATCTCTTTTTCCTTGATTGTTGAATTTGTCCAAGTGCTACACATCTTCCTGTGTAATCCTACACTAGGTGGGTTTAGCTGATGACTATACTAGAAGCAGACTGCTATCAATCTAAGGCAGAGTCTCATTTAAAGAAAAGGTGAGCTATTCACGTCATTTTTAGTGTTCGTTGGTGTAGGATCCATAATCAGGGTTATAAGAGTTATCCTTTCCAAGTGTTTTACCCATATTTTAGCATAAGCACAGAGAAACTGTGTTAGTTTACCTATGGTATGCCTGTTAGGTGTTTCTGAACCCTTTACACATTCTTTGGAATTGTACACAAAATAGATGTGTATGATAAAATGAAGTGACGATATGGTTGCTCTGTTGATATCTCTGTGTCTGCTCACTACTCACTTGTGTATCCATTGCTACCCAAATTTGAACCGAGGTAGTGGTGTACATAGATGGTAAGTGAAGTTTCATGAGATGATTGAATGAAGCCAAAGGCTTGCTGGTATGAGAGAGAGATTTTAACTTCTCCTTTTCATCTCAAACCTTGTGCATATTTCTGAGCTGCACCCAATTACTTGCCTTAACCTTTCCCTGTCTGAGTTAAAAGAAAAGTAACCTGGCAAAGAAGAAAGTTAATTGTTTTCTGTCAACTTATCAAGCTGGAAGAGCTCACTGAAGGTTAAGGTGGATACCCATGCTTGACTGAGGGAGCAGGTGGGACTATGAGGCAGGAAATCACAAGGGGCAGTTGAATCCTGTCTTTTGGCAGAAGCTGTTATATATGTTTTGTTTTAATATAAAACCCAAGTTCTTATAAAAATCTCAAAAAGAGGGCAGGAAACCAGATAATGAGAGAAATACTAATAGGGCTCCCAAAAAGGAAAAGGTTGGAGCTCATGCTTTATTTGGCACCCAGGAATTCAAATATGAAACCCAGTCTTTCTAGGCTTCATTGATTCTGATGCTGGTTTTGACTATTTGCTTTTAAATGTATTCAAAATTTTTTAAAAAATCAAAATAGGTAATAAATAGTAACACTTTGTTTCAAATTTGTGAAATAATGTTTTGACTTAAAGTTATTTGACCTGAGTTTGGGATAGCTCTCGTCTTCCTGATGTTTCCTCCTTTAGAAAGTGAGCTGGGTACGTGCTTTGCTTTAGTTTTCACTTTTTTCCAGTTTTAAAGGGTGGCTATTCAGATCCTCATTTATCTTCTTTCAGTTTGCTTGTATAATCTCAGAGGAATTCTGAAGCATTCTTCCTATTTGAATAGCAGTAATAGCAGGAGTTAGAAGGAAATATAATTCCTTATACCTCTTCGGAATATTTTGTGTCATTCTGTCCACCACCACCTTTACAGTCTTCCCTTCTGACTCTGTGTTTACCATCTTCTAGTGTTTTGGTCTGATAGAATGATCTAGGATTATCTGGAAAGTCATTTTGATTCCCACTACTGAATATTCTGTAGTGGTATCAACTGTTACCTCAGGCCCTCACAAAAATACTCTCACACTTCTTGGGCCTTGACATATGTTGATCTTGTAACACATCCCTCAGAGCTAAGTCTAGTGCAGTGTGGAAAAGTGTAAGAAAGATCTAGGCACTGAATATCAATCTATCTGGGATATCAGGGCAAAATATAAACATTTAGTGCTATGTGCTTTTCTTAAGGTCCAATATAGGCTTATGATGCTTCTGTACAAAGTATGCTGTCTTAGGATTTTTCATTAAGAGCTGCAGTAGCTGTGTCTAAATTCATAAATACTGTTGAGTTAGTAAGACTTGGAATTAACCCTCACCAGTGCTTATCAGATGGCTTAGGAGTTGGTGTGGACCACTTATTTTCATGTTGTTATGTCTCTACGGAGTTTGCAAAGGTTTAAGTGAAGTGGTTGTAGTACTGTTAAGCTGGCATAATGTATATATGGATCTATTCATAAATGCAGGTCCTGAAATAGGGGATTATAGTGTGTAGAAGGAGTAGATAGGATAGCTAAGGGGTTTGTAGAAGCTCTGTGTCCAGCTGAGACCATTTTTGTGGTGACATGATGATGAAGACAATCTCACATTATCCTCTTGAGGATGCCTTTCATAAGGCTATATACAGAGGCCACATTGAAGATTGGCAAATCAAATGGTATTTTGACTTCTAGAGTGGCCCAGTACGAGATAATTTTATAACTCCGAGCATCTTTTGTTTGAGTGTGTGTGCTAACAGTTGTAGTGCAGTTGTACAAAATCTTATCCAGAATGGGATCTCATACTTACCATTAACAGCCATCAGCTGCTGATGAGGGAAAATTCATAGCCACAGAGCATTCAAGTGTTCGCTTGTTAAGAGGTTTCTTAACAGTATTTTGAGATTTAAAAAAAAAAAAATCTATTCAGAAGAGAGGTAGAGATGGTATTTTCCTTCAAAACAGATTCTCTGTCTCTTCTCATCTCTTCTTCTTCTTCTAAATGTCATTATAATTCCCTCTCCTGGGTTGTATGTACACTTTTGATTGATCGGGTTTGTTCACTTGCTCCAGCCAGAGAGGAACCTATCTTGATTTCAGACCTTGGCTAAAGGATAGGTAGGAACAGTTGAAAGCAAGCTATTTAAAAGTAGAATGTAACTGTGGAAAATGCAAAATAGTAATATTCTGGGGCCAATTAAACATAATGAACATGAGCTGTATGTGACAGTTTACCAGCCACCAGACTACTGGTTGAGAGTGTCAGTTTGCAGCTGTGTGCCCTGTAACAGTGAGATCTGATTAGGCTGTTTGCTTTGTAAATCTCCACAAGATTTAGAGTGTCTTTTAGGCACATGTCTGCAGATTGATATTTGCCCCCAGGTAACTTGCAGAATTAGTTTTCAAGGAAACAGAAATACAGCTGAGTCTTTCATGTGAGCAGTAATGCTAAAAACATACTAGAATAATACTTATCTTTGATTTTCCTTACAAAAAAACACTTACATTATTTAGAGGCTGACAGTTAGAAAAAAGTAGTTACCGTAGATCCGCAGATTGCTCAGCTTGAATTGATGTGATCCATATCAAAGATTTTTAAATGAAAACTTACACCAGCATGTATATTATAGTCTATGATGAGTTTTCCTTCTATGATGACTTTGAGTCACCCACAATGACAGTATAAAAACACTTGACTGTGATAAGAATTAGTGACTTGGTGTGGGATGGAGAGTTTAATACAGTTAACTTCCATTTATATACTGCCAAGATACTTTATAGAGAAGGTTAAAATTACTTTTACTTTTCTCCATACCAGAAAACGACATCTAGTTTTGAATACTTTCCTAGCTGTGGTATGTTGTTTGTAGTGAAGTTTGCATGTTGACAGGTCTATAGATGGTCATAAAATTTACCAAAAATAGCTAGTTACCACAAACATGCAGACTGGAAATTTTATGTAGGATGTTAATGCCCAATGGCTCTGGATTAAAAATAATTATAAAAACAGATGTAGGTATTTCCTGATTCCAGAAGATGCCAATACTTATTTTTGTATTTTTGTTTCGTTCTTTAGTGAAATAGAAGATGAATTCAGCTGAAATCACTGATGATAATGAAGGTAAAATATTATACTCTGTGTAATTTATGATCAATCAAAAATACTTATGTATTAATTAAAGCCTCCGTAATCTGATAAAGAATGCACTTGGATCAAGACAAATCACATTAATGTTTTTTAAAAGGCTATCTAAAATACACTGTTATCTTTGTTAGTCATTGTATTTTCTGCTCTACATCCTTCTTCCCCCTCCAAAAAAGTCTTCCTCTGTAACTCTGGTTATACTTTAGACTCTTCTTTGGGCAAGAAACTGTCATTTACTAGATGACCAAATGGTTCCTTGCATAATAAAAACTGGCTTTGGGGTAGCCTCAGCATACACTTATCATACAAGTCCTAAAAAATAATTGTGTTCTTCAAAACACATTTTCATAAAAAGAATCAAACCACAGAAGATTGTATTAAGAGTGTCATGCTTTTTCTGGAGAGAGTGCTTTATCTTTCTAAACCTTCTCTTTTTCCAGTAAAAATTCCTACAAAAAATGTGAAAGTAGAAACAGAAAATGAAGATGAAGCTCTAGACTGCTCAGTAACATCCAGATCTGCTGAGAAACACTCACTGGATGGCACAGTTACTTGCCTACAGGATTCCAGCAAACGGAAACAGACCTCACTTGGTTGTGATGGTTCAGGGAGCCAACAAGATGTCTTACCCAGTGTGAAGAAAAGACGCTTTACACATGAGGTGACTTCTCTGTACATGACTGTGTGATTTTTCTGTTCGTATTTCATAGGCTAAATTCATTGGTGCTATAAGCAAAATGCAAGTCATTTAACTAAATTTGCATTAGTAACAAGTTTGAGGCAAATATGGCTAATCTTAACCCAGTTTGCACATGTTACCTGTCTGGATATTTCTTTAAATAATGTGGGAGCAATCAAATCTATGAAATACAGTTATAGGTTAATTCATTCATGTGAAGTATATTTTTGTTGTTTGTCATGGAGCAGGAGCAGGCAGTGATTTGGATCAACTGAGCACGACTCTGATTACAGCCCCTCTCATGTCACACAATCCTTCAGATGGATCCTCAGTGAAAGAGGGCTGTAATTCTTCCTTCTGTGACACAGATTCCGATGTCAGTGAGACAAGTATCAATTTCTGTATTATTTGAAAGATAAAACTGCATGGATGCGGAAGACTTAAGCATATCAAGAGCAGAACATATTACAACTTCTGGTGCAATGTCCCACTTGTGATAATCCAGATGTTTGTCTAGCTGGTGAGGAAGATGCCCGGTCTCCTTGGTTATCCTGTTCTAGTGTTTCACCTTTATAGCAGCTGGAGATTTTCATTAATCTTTGCTGAAACCAAGCAAGTTTCTTTCTGTTCATGTTCTTTTCAGTAGGGAGAGCAGTGATATTCTGTTCCTAGAAAAGTCTTCTGCACATGTGAAAATTAGTGTGATGTTGTCCACCCTCAGCCCTTCCTTTCCAAGATCAAAATTCTGGGTTTTCAGCTCTTCTTCAGGAGTCGCCTTATCTTTTTGTTGTTCTCTTTGAGGTTCCTGAAAGGATAGAGTCCAGTGTTGGATAGTCACATCTCTTCTAACACCCCCTAGAACAGTATAATGACCTCCTGTTTTTCACACTCAGCACTTTATTAAAATAACCTAGATTCAAATTCATGCTCTTTTGAATAACTTCAGGCCCTAGGTTATATTTAGTTTATGACCTACTCTAATGCACATATCCTTTTCTGCTGTTCTGCTACCTAGCCAGTTATTCCGTGTTGTATTTGTGCATTTAATTTCTCCTTTCTAGCCATAGTTCTTCATATTTCTTTTTCTTGACTGTCATCTCTCTGACTTCTTGGGCCTGTTTTTTTCCCTGAATGCCCATGGTAGGTAGATTTTAATCTTATTACACGGTTTTTATCTTTTCCTTTCTCTTTTTCTTTTTGGAGTTGTTTTACTTACATTCACATTCTTCAAAGAGCTTCATAATGGTCTCTGAACTGTGCTTGCTTTGGATTTTACTGCTTGTGGTTTGACATTAATAAATTTTTAAATTTAATTTGAAATGAATTATAACTTTGGACTTATAAGGTCAGAAAGTGACCCAGTAACAATGATGAAAATTCATTCTTGGCTGACCTCAGTGAATCAGCATGTTTAGTTAAGTAACCAACCAGAAATAGTCCTCAATCCTAACAAAATTTTTAAAGTTAATTATTTTCTTAGTACCAATATTTTGTTTCAGATTATGGCTTCATTAACTATATGTGTTTAAACAAAGGACAAAATGTTAATTATTTCCGACAATATTGTACTTGTGTATATTTTTACTACACATCACATAGGCATCTATGTATGATATAAGCAAAGCTGTACTTTTAGTGTTATGTAACATTTGGGCTGGTGATTCTATTACTAAATTACTTTCTATTTCACTTTTTTTTTAAATTATGGTTGAATTTCTGGTTATGAAGTGACATTTTCCCTAATTTTCTATTAAAAAAAAAAAAAGCAGAAGATTGTAGATTGATAGAATCTTTCTGTTGTTTCTTGTTCATATATTTATTCTTTGCTCATATGCTACAATATTAGTCTCTGTATTCTTACAGATATTTAGACTTTGTTTATCAAGCATAATAAAGGTCATAGATTAGCTGGACCTTAGCATTGAACAAAGCAATGACTAAACAACTTTTAAAACTTGGCTTAGAACTCCCAGAGATAATGTGAGAGACCATTTCACAATTACTTATATTGGTTGATGTTTACCAAAATACTGCATTTTGCAAATGTTCAAAGGATGTATATAATATAAAAACTTACTGTGCAAATGTGATATAAAAAGCAGCTCTACCTTATGTACATTGAGTCTCATAGAACAATATCTTTGCCTTTTTTTTGATGGTACATTAAAACTGCTAATCTTAAACAGGTGTAGTATTATCTGAAATACACTATTGTTTAAAGATCAGTGTTACAGAAAAATAATTAAAAATATTAAATGCTAGTTTAATTGGAGAATTTATGAAAAGCCATGTATTTATGCTATGGATAGTGCTGTTCCCAGATGGAAACTCTATAAAGACAACATAATTAAAAGCAGAAGGAAAGAAAACGAGAATGCATCTGAAATAGAAAATCATTAAATATAGGCCCAAATGTGTTGTCATCTGTTAGTTGAACACTGACTATGTGTTTCTGAAATGCAGATAACCAAATACATCCCACAACCAGATCCAAACACTGTGAGCTGCAGTAATGAAAGGGCAAAAGTTCTGGTGCTGTCGCAGGGGAGATCTACTGTAGTTCTTAGCGTGAACACTTCTCCAGAGCACCACATCCAAAACCGAGAATGCAAACTTTCACAGTACTCACTGTCAAAGACGATGAATTTGTGCTGTTTAAGACACATTCTAATGTTGCATTGGCTCTGTGAGGTGTGCATTAATGGAAGTTACCCCCACATTGCCAAGGTTTATTATATAATTAATTAGGGGAAAGGTACGGCAGGAGTTCTGACAAGAACTGACAGGTAACTGATGGCCTGTGGCAAGCTGTTTAGTAGAGAAGAAACTGAATAAATCATACTTTGTACATGAAGGAGTATTTGGAAATATGCTCTGTAAACGGCAGTGTTTATGAAGAGCTAGCTATTTAGGTAGCAGGTATCACTGTACATATAAGAAGTGTATTCTTCAGAATTACAGTTTTATTTTGTTCTTTTGATCTGAAATGGTAAAATAAATTTGTAATTCAGTCTTGAGTGTCTGACTGGGGAGCAGAACTATGTTTATTGTCAGTGGAGATTTTAATGACCTGCTTTTAGATATGTCCATTTGCGAGAGCCCTGTTACCATCTGGAAATACCCCTGTTTCTCCACGGACAAGTATAGGTGGTATATAACGACTCTAGTCCCAGTGTGGGAACCTACAGTTGGGTGGGAGCAATGTGGATCTCAATCTGCTCACAGTTCAGTCTCCTGTGTTCTGGTATTTTGCAAGTCACAAATTGCTGATTTAGTTAGGGTGTATCATACATACCACTTGCTGGGGTAAAAGTCACCCTTTAGTAGCTGATGGTGTTACAGGACTCTGGTTCCTTGCTGTCCTCGTAGCAAATGTGCTTTAATATGAGTGACACGGAAGGGTCAGTCTTGTAAATGAGACCTAGAAACCAGGTGTCCTAGGCACTGTCATGACTAGGGATTCTGCACACTGTTAAATACATTGTCTTTGCATTTTGCCTTCATCCTCTGTTCATCCACGCAGCTTTGGATGTGAAAACACATTATTTCATATGTGGGGTTGTGTGATGTGAATGAGGGCAGAACTTGGAAACACAACTTCAGTTTAACTGAGTCTGCTGGTTTCTAAACTTGGGAGTGGAAGCCAGGTTGTTCTCTCTGAGCCTCTTTTGAGCATACATTGCATTAGAAATGAAAAAGTAATTAGATTCAGTTTGTCACTGCAGTAAGCAGATGCCAAGCGTGCATGCACACAGGGACCAGATTAATTTAATGAATATTATGGTTCTGTTTTTTTCAGAAAAGAACCTTAATTCAAGTTCCTCACTGTAGGACATAGTAGGGTCTTCACTAGAATTTCAAATTGCTTTTGGCTCCCAGCTCAGACCTCAAGTCTGTGTTCCATTTGTTTTAATACTTGAGTGCAAATTCCCTGTTTTTTTTTCTAATTAATGTTCTGTGGAACAAGCCAAGCAAAATGTTTCAGTACAGTCTTCTCTAAAATCTGTGTTTCCTCATGTTTGAATTCTGTATGTTGACTTTTGATTTTGTTGTATCTGCTTCCTAAGAATTATTTGCAATATCCATGTGTTTGCAAAAAAAACCCAACCCACTCAAGCCCTGCATATTTGCTGTGAGTGATGAAAATGTTTGCTTCAAATTTCAAGCAATGAGGAAGAGTTAGAAATTATTAAGAACACTTAATTCCTTAAGAGCTGATTACTGGTTTTTATATGGGTAATTTAGAAAAAGAGAAACTCATGAGTCTAAACTTCCTGCCCTTCAGAAATAAAAAAATGTTAGGCTTCCCTTTTTAAAAAGGCAATACAAGGTACTTTTCACTTTGTTTTTAAGTTTGTATTATTTAAATAGAATAAGTTTTAAAAATTACTTTCATTCTTAGAACTCGTTTAGGAGGTGTACACCATTATAAAGATTTTAAAAAATCCTATTAAACTTTTCACATCAGAAAGAAGAGAATAACCATGGTTTTGATGTCTTACAGCTTTTGTGGTATTTTCAAAAGCTAACTTAAAAGAGTACTGGAACATTAAATGTGGTTGTCGGAGGCAGTGGCAAGGTCACAGGACTAGGAGTCAGAAAATCTAGATTCTATTCTTGGCTCTGCTGCTGACTTGTTGCCACCCAAATTCTCCACAGCCCAAGATCCTCATATGCAAGGTGAAGCATAACGATACTTAATTTGGGAGAGTATTTAGAGCTCTGTTGGTAAGGAGTACTAGGGTTTATTATTGCATTTCTGTTCCATGGAGAAGGCTATGAGCCACACACACGAAAAAAAAAAAGCAAAAAACCCCCCAAACACCCACCTAAATAATGCTTTACTGTGTTTTTATTTTTCCTAGTGAATTTATTAATTTTGATGTATTTAACACAGCTAAGTGCTCAAGAAAATTTGACTTTGCATATTTATGTAACAATGCATGCTTAAGGGGCACATATTTATATATAGCTAATGTTTTTAAGGCAATCTTACTAACACAATATTTATTCTTTCATAGGGCCCCCTGTCAAACATGAAGAACAGAGACACTAGCTCACCCACTCAGGTAAATTCAGAGCAGCCAAACAAGAACAAGAATCCTAATGTAACGTGGCTCTGTGAAGAAGAATCCTTCAGTGACATAACCACTCCATCTTATAAAAAACCTCTCTATGGCATCTCACACAAAATCACAGAGAAGAAGAACCCACCAGGAGCAGAGCAATTTGCTTCTTATGAGTTGTTTGAAAAAATCAATCCCAGCAGTCCCTCACATCTTCGGACTTTGAACGACCAACGCAAAAGGGACTCGGCTGCAGCCATTGCTGTAACAGCGGCCACTGCAGATTCTGACCCAAATATCTATTCTTTAATACAGAAAATGTTTTACACACTTAACACCCTCAATACCAATATGACTCAGCTTCACAGTAAAGTTGACCTGTTGTCTCTGGAGGTTAGCAGAATTAAAAAGCAAGTCAGTCCAGCAGAGTCTGTTGCAGACTTCAAGCCTCCCCCAGAGTACCAGCTGACTTCTGCAGAGCTCAAACAGATCATGGATCAGAGCTCATCAGGTGGAGACCTTGCCTGCCGGTTGCTGGTGCAGCTCTTCCCAGAGCTCTTCAGCGACGATGAGTTCAGCAGAAGCTGCAGCGCATGTGGCTTTCTCAACAAGAGGAAACTTGAATCTCTTCATCTGCAGCTTATCCGTAACTATGTGGAAGTTTGTTATCCTTCTGTGAAGAATACAGCTGTGTGGCAGGTGGAGTGTTTGCCTCAAGTCAATGATTTTTTCAATAGATTTTGGGCTCAAAGGGAAATGGAAAACAGTCAGCAGAATGTGCAATCGTCCAATTTTTATGAGTCTGAACAAGTTGAATCCTCTCATTTTTTGGAGGATAAAGAGCAGGAGGAAGCTTTGTCCTTGGACAGGAGTAATGCCATTGCCTCAGATTACATGCTGGATGCTCAGGATCTCAATGAATTTTTAGATGAAGCTACTTCTCCAGGGGAATTTTCTGTTTTTTTGTTACACAGGTTATTTCCAGAACTCTTTGATCACAGAAAATTAGCTGAAAGGTACAGCTGCTTTGGAGATTCTGGAAAACAACTGCTGGATCCTCATCGGCTTCAAATAATCCGTAGGTACACTGAAATTTACTTTCCAGATGTGCAAGAAGAAGAAGCCTGGTTGCAGCAATGTGTTCAGCGAATAAACGATGAGCTTGAAAATGCGTATATGGATGGAAGTGAATGTGATCAGATGAGAGATGACTGTTACGATTCTTCTAGTTTACCAGATGATGTATCAATCATAAAAGTGGAAGACAGTTTTGAATATGAAAAACCTGGCAGACGCTCAAAAAAAATTTGGCTTGTACCCATAGACTTTGACAAACTTGACTTTCCCCCTCCTGATTTTGATGTCCCTGTCCCGGATTACCTGTTGAACAAAGAACAGATTAAAAGTATATATGAAAGCAGTCTTTCCATAGGCAACTTTGCCTCTCGATTGCTTGTTCTCTTATTTCCTGAACTGTTTACTCATGAAAACTTACGGAAGCAATACAACTGTAGTGGATCTTTAGGCAAGAAACAGCTCGACCCCACTAGAATTAAATTAATACGACATTATGTGCAGATACTGTACCCCAGGGCAAAGAATGACAGGGTGTGGACATTGGAGTTTGTTGGGAAGCTCGACGAGAGGTGTCGACGAAGAGACACAGAGCAAAGGCGGTCTTACCAACAGCAACGGAAAATCCATGTGCCAGGACCGGACAGGAGGGAATTTCTCAGCTATGTGATAAACCCTGAGAGGTTTCGAGAAGAATTTGAAGGGCCGCCGCTGCCACCAGAAAGGAGCAGCAAGGATTTTTGCAAGATACCACTCGATGAACTTGTTGTTCCTAATCCAGACTTCCCTGTGCCTTCTCTGTATTTGCTGTCTGATAAGGAGGTAAGAGAGATAGTGCAGCAGAGCCTGTCGGTCGGCAACTTTGCTGCCAGGCTTCTCGTAAGACTCTTTCCCGAACTCTTTACTCCAGAGAATCTCAGACTGCAATACAACCATTCAGGTGCTTGTAACAAAAAACAGCTCGATCCTATCAGACTGAGACTGATCCGTCATTACGTGGAGGCAGTTTACCCTGTGGAGAAAATGGAAGAAGTATGGCATTATGAATGTATACCGAGTATTGATGAAAGATGCCGGCGTCCTAACAGAAAAAAGTGTGATATACTGAAAAAAGCAAAGAAAGCAAAAAAGTGACAGGCTCTTCAGATTCCTAAGACTTTGACCACTAAATTATTGTCAGGATTATGCTTTGGTTTAGACTGAGGAACCTGTCGCGAGCTGAGGATGCTCAGCATCTATGACAGTCAGGCATTAAATCTGTTGTGTTTTAATGTGTCTGTTGCATCTGTGTGGGCACCACAGCAGTGGGAAGTGGCTTACTACATTTGTACATGGTGTCGTGGTTCGGGCCCACACAGTCGACAACAAAGCACCACACAGCTGCTGCTCACTCCTCCCCGTCTCGCTTGAAGGGGGGAGGAGGAGAAAATATAACAAAAGGCTCAAGAGTCAAGGTTTAGGGAGGACTCACCAAATATGATCACAGGCAAAAAGCAGACTCGACTTGGGGAAACAACATCAATTTAATTTAAACAACATCATCAATTTACCAATCAAATCAGAGTGGGATAATGAGGAGTACAAGCAAATCTTAAAAAACACCTTTTCCCCACCCCTTCCTTCTTCCTGGGCTCACCTCTGCTCCTGATTTCTCTACCTCCTCCCCCCTAGCAGTGCAGGGAGATGAGGAACCAGGGTTGCAGTCAGTTTGTCACACATTGTCTCTGCTGCTCCTTCCTTCTCAGCGGGAGGACTTCTCACACTCTTCCCCTGCTCCAGCATAATGTCTCTCTCATGGGACACATGAATGTTTACAACATGAGTCCTTCACATGGGCTGCAGCTCTTTACGAACTGCTCCATCATGGGTCCCTTCCACAATGTGTAGTCCTCCCAGCAATGGACTGCTCCAGCCCAGATTTCCCTCAGAGTCACAGCCTTCTTCAGGAGCAGCCACCTGCTCTGGTGTGGGGTCCTCCACGGGCTGCATATGGGCATCTACTCCACTGTTAACCTCCATGGGCTGAAGGGGGTCAGTCTGCCATTGCCAAGGGCTGCAGGGGAATCTCTGCTCTGTCACACCTCCGCCTCTTCTTCGCTAACCTTGGTGTCCACATGGTTGTTCCTCTTGCATCCCACTCCTCTCTTCTGCTCCCAAGAAAAACTTTGCCCAACAGATTTTTTCCCTCTTAAATATGTTATTGCAGAGACACTGATTGGCTTGTCCTTGGCCAGAGGCAAGTCCAACTTGGAACCGGGGAAGCTTCTAGAAGCTTCTTACAGGAGCCACCTCTGTAGTTCCTCCCCTGCTACCAAAACCCTGCCACAGTAACCCAACACATGGGTAAACACCGTAAGTCATCAGTGATAGAACTACCAGTGATTTGCTAAGAGCACGATTTTCACTGGTGCAAATACATGTATTAAAACTGTATTACTCCACTCCCCATTTCTGCATCATCTTTTTTTATCATTTTCTAAGAATAAAGTTGTGGGGTTTTAATCATTGTGCTCTTTAGGGACAGTTTTTCATTGTACCCTTATAAACAATCTTGTTAGCTAATTTGGAGGTTGAAATTTAAATTTAATTTGAAAGTGCCATGTTCATTGGAAATCATTGGAATATTAGACTTTGCCTCTACAGTAATTGCAGCTTCACATTTGTTTTGTTCTTGATGATACTGAGATACTGAAAATAATAATACTGCGTCAAAGAATGGGTCAGAATGGTGTCATTTGCATTTTTGACTGTTACCCAGGTTTTATTTCTAATACCAAGAATTAGCTGTTGGAGAATTG
Source organism: Brachypteracias leptosomus (assembly GCA_013401335.1). NCBI lineage: Eukaryota > Metazoa > Chordata > Aves > Coraciiformes > Brachypteraciidae > Brachypteracias > Brachypteracias leptosomus. The sequence goes on from VYZX01006255.1 coordinate 177,689, forward strand.
AGACATGAGCAGAGACACAACGTGAATGGGTTTTTAATATTGACACCACAAACTTGATCCTGCCCCGTTGACTTCTTTTTTAGCTTTGCCCAGTGTCACTGCTGGTGTGACTCAGGATGGCTTGTCTGAATAAAGCCAGCAGAACAGACCCAAGCCTATACCCATGGAACACCTTGCCATTGCCTGCTGGCCATTCTATGTGTAAAGTAACAAAGACAACAACAACAACAAGACCTGAAACAAGAACTTAGAAAAATTTTAGACCTTATTCTCTGTCAAAATCATGATTCCAAAGGTTTCCAGTGTTCATATTTAATTGCATTTATTAAAAGTATGTGCAAAGATTGGTTTTTTGATGAAATTCAGTGTTTCAGGATCCCCACGTACGAGCTGTGGTAATGTCACTCATTCTTTGCATGAATGCAGCAGCATCTGGGTATTTCAGGTGCAGGGATATTGAACTCCCTCACTTTGCCAAATTGATTTAGTGTAATTAGTAGCTATTTGGAGACATAACTGTATATGTATAACTTAGGTTCCTACAGCCAAGTTTGCATCATTAATATGTTCATGTGTAACAGAGACCACCCGGAACCCAATATGAATTTGCTGTATGACTTGTCACTGGTTGAGTGCTGCTTTAAAACTAGTTTTCCCCTTCTTTTATTTCTTTTTTTTTAATACTGATAGAAATTATGAGAGAGAGTCAAACATGGATTTTTAAGTCAGTAAAGACAGTGATCCCTTACTGACCATTGCTGGGAGACCTTGAAGCAATTGTTGATGTTCTCTGTGGTCCTTTCTTGTTGTTTACTTAGTGGGTCATAGTATCAAACTTTAAGTCAGTAATTTTCTATTTTAGAATTTGTAAGAAAGTACAAAATACTTGATATTTTTACTTCAGATTTTTAGAATTTATTGTTCTTAGAGTTATATTGATCCCTTTCTTTTAAAAGCAAAACAAAATGTTTTTTCCTGATGGCAAGAATTAGTAAAAGTATCATGTTAAACCAAGAGTAAATCATAATAGTTAGTAGCATTTGCTCATTTTCCCCTTATGCTATCAACATTCTCAAAGAATGTATGAAGAAAGTCATGAATGTACTAAATAATACACTGATACTGTTTATATCCATTTAAGTGTTTCCTGTTGGTTTAAATAATAGCAGACCATGCACAAAATGGATATCAGAGCAAATATGGCTATAATAAAATGAAAACGTTTTACCAAAGATAATGAACTGATACCACAATGTCTGCATCATACCTTTCATTTTACTGCATAAATTTAGCAAGTTGAATGTATCAGAAACCAAGACTTTCTCTTGTAATTGTATGCTACCTAGCACCTCTGTGGAATTTTGTACAAGCACTTTTATGGGAGATATAAAATGACAGAAAATATTAACAGCTGCTTAATTTGTTGTTGTGAATGGCTGGCCAGAAGGTAAGAAATATAATTATATTTTCTTACCTTTATGTCGTGCATGTTTCACCACTCAGTGATGTCAGAATTCCCAGAAGGACTCATTCTATATTAAACTTTTCTACATCTGACAGATGTTACTAGCTAGCATGCAAATTTGAGACATACTGGCTTTTACTGTAGATGTTGACATTAAGTCAAAAAATCAGTCACTTCATATTGTCTACTAAGTAGTGAAAAAATAATTTCCACCTTTTAAAATTGCATTTTTGGAAGTGGGTATAAAAATATTTTCATTGTTTCTTTCTCTTAACTTCTGTCTAATTGCTGTGTACATTCCTTTTATCTCAGTCTTCACAACCCTTTCATGATTCATTTGATTGTATGTTTTATAGCTGATATCAAGAAAATACAGACATATGAATGGTGACATAGTTCACTAATGAGCTCTTGGAGTGCATCTGAAGTACAGCCACTTCATCCAGTCAGTCAGTCCTGTAAATAAATTAAAGGTATATTATTTTCATACAAGAGGAATGTTGTCTGGTGATTGCTTGAGTATGAGCAGGAATTTTTCCCGTGAAGTCTGTAACTAAGCTCTGAGCTAATCGTAGCTAGTTGAACAATACATAAATGAAAATACCCTGGTTTGCTGCAGCCATTGTAAAAGAGTTTTCAGTCTCTCAATTTTTTTGTTTAAAAGACTGAACTTGTCATTCTGAAAGTGAGTCTGTGACATGAAGATTGCTAGATATTGAAGTGTTTGGAACATACATAGCCAATGCACACATTGACTTCCTCCTATGGATGAACATTACTTTCTACCTACCAGGGCAGTAAACCCCATTAGGGTGAATATCACGTGTCTCTATCAACTTCTTGTCGTTTAAATGCTTCAACTTTGGATAAGCATTGAATAGCCCACTTCAAACAGCTTTCTAAAAGAAACAATATGGTATATCGTAACTCAATATTTTATGTCTTGCCCATTTTCCATGAATTAAAACCTTACTGCAAAAGATGCCATACAGCACATCAAAAGGGAGATGAGGTATGCATCAGTTTAGTGCCCATTCACTGTGTTCAGCTGACAGAATTAACAAGTTTTCAAATGAGAAAAACTTGAAGTCGACCACTTTGTTATTCTGATGCATCACAGCCACCAAAGTGTTTCATGTTCTAGGAAACATTTGTGACTGTTTTTTTCTTATCTTCAAAAAGAATATAATTTATTTCCAGGTACATTTATTTAAATCTGTCATTTGTCTCTTTTCAATTATTGTTTGATATTTATATTAACACTATAGCCGTGAGAAACAGAACAGCACGCTCAACTCTACAAAGGCACACCAGGTCTAATTTCATGCTGGAAGGGACTAACATGAAGTCTACAGCCCTGAGAAGCACAGAAAATAATAAGCCTGTTTTATTCATGATTTATTTTTATTCAGATTTTTGTTTTGTTGATTAAAGAGATGTGAAACAGCTGGAAAATTCAATGTCTTAAGCTTGCCTGTACTGAGGATAGGGCATAAATTGGCAAGTGTTACAAGTTATCATGCACATTGTAGTTGACTAAAAATAGTAGACTTAAAATCTATGGGAGGACAAGTGTGTCAAGTTCAAGCCTATGATTTTTCTGAGTAAATGAAACGAATGCTATCACTGTCATGCCCACAACTTCTTTACTTCGTTAGTTTGACTTCCTGATTTTTTCCATTGTTACTGCAACTCAGTTAGCACCAACGAAGTTAAGGGTTTTTCCTCAGGAACATTCTGAGAACATTTTTTTAAATGTGCTTGAAGTTTTTTAAAATGAATAGGTTAAGTGATGGTTTAGTTCCTGCTTTTAATTCTTGCTTACAATTGTCTTCGTTAAGAAAGACAAAAAAAAAAGAAAGAAAGCTGCCTTTCTTTGTTTTCGTTCTTCCCTACCTACTTTTTTTGTCCTACTAAATATTAAGATAGATAAATTTCTAGTAGTAACAGTGCTTTCACAGGCTTCATTTTTCCCCTTCATTATAGAAGTCATTCATCTAAACTTCTCACTGGTAGTGATAGTCATGATTTCCAGAAATTTCTCACATAATACTCGTCATTATCTTTGTCAAAGCTCATATAAATCCTGTTCTGAAAGGTCATCTCTGCTGCAGCAGAGTGCTGGCTGAAGGACCTGCCCTGGGTTACCCAGTCCCAGCACTGAAAGCAAATGACTCTTAATAAAATCAAAACCCTCATATTGACATTTTCCTTATACCTCATCTGATGGGCAGGAGATCAGCCCTTAGACTGTATTATTTTTATCCAGCATATTCCTTTTCATTATTGTCTTTTTCTGGATGCTATCTTTTCCAGTTAGCGGCCATAAAAGTGTGTGACATGGGCAGACCACTTGCTTACTCAATTTCCTGATCTGTTCCATGGTGTGGCCATGATCCCCACTAAGCAGTTTTCTTTTGTTAACAATTCAGAAAGAAGAACCTGGATTCTCACAGGAAGGGAAGAGTTGTAACAGGAGGGAAATAAAGCTCTTCTGGAGAACACATGTGCTTTTCCCATTTCTTCCCCCCCCCCCAAGACAAACATCAACAGAACAAATTTGGTTTGTTGTTTCTTTGTTTTTACTAGGCTTTCCTTATTTTCTTTTTTTTAAAATTTAGCGTGACTTCCCAGTCAAAAAAAAATCACGTCACACTAAAATTTGTGTTAATAGATGGAAACAAATTGTGATTACTGAAGACTGGAGGAAGATCAGCTAATTAATATCTACACACACAAATGTCAAGTAATCATTCCCAATTTCCTTCACAAATTTCATTATGGCAAAATAACTGGTGTCTGTTGCCAGAGGCATCTTGTAATCGTGTGTTAGTGCTCGCTTCTCTGGGAGGCAAGATACTCCTTCAGGAACGTATCACTTCTGTGAGCTCACGAGGCAGTGTGTTAGCGAGGTCTACAAATATTTCCTGTGGAAAGAAAATCCCCGGTACCTGTCAGCAGTGGGAATGGGTGACTCAATAGGATCATATCCTACATTTGAGATTTGATTCCTTGTATAAAAACTAGGAGTTGTTTTTTATGTCACATAATGCTGTCCCTTGTCTCTTGCTCCCTATCTCTCCATATTCCAAGAATAAAACCCAGGGTCTCCTTGAAGTGCTTGTCTCTATGTATACTGAATGCTGAACACTGGAAACTGAAGGATTGCTTCAGCAGTACTCAGCTTTGCATGGCTCTCACACACTCCCCTCTTGCATTCCTTTCTCCATGCATGTCATTGTAGGATGACCACCTACAACCACAAGTGGCCTGCACAGGCTGTTGAGCACTGTAAGCAGGTGAAGCAGGCAAAGCTGTCGGGTAATGCCACATGCTGGGCCAGTGACAAATGGGCCCTGCACCCACATCCTGAGGATGTCTGCCTCTTGCAGGGCCAGGTGAAGTCTGGATCGGGCCATCCCTCTGTGCAAGGGCAGGTATGCTGGCCATTCCGGGCTCCATGCCTGACAACAAACATAAGTTTGGATTTGTCTCTGGTTAGTGCAGGGGTGGCTTGCACGCCATAGTCATCTGGGCAGCTTCCAGTGAATTTGTCCGTCACTTCTCATGCCATCCAAACCACCCTATATGACCTCTCAGCAGTATTTCTGCAAGGAAGCTCTTTCATATAGCTCTTCCACTATGCAGACTAAGAATGTCAGGTGCCCATGTCCCAGAGCAGGAAGCTCATTACTGCAGCAACAGAAGGTCCTGTGATTACTTATCCAATGCACTGTCCGTTCCCTGATCTAAGCAGGAGAAAAACCATTGGTGTGTCTCCCACCACTCAGTAGTCAGTGGCACTGGAGATTTGGTAGTTGACTAGTGGCAGATGCTCTGTTTTGGGAAGATCATTAAAACTTTTGTTTGATCACTTCTTACTACTTTGCCATGTCATCTGACCAGACACTTGACCATGTTATCAGATGGACTCCATCACCTTAAATTCATGGCTGCTGAAGGCAGGTTGCACAGCTGATTCCCAGCTAACTTTAGGTATGCTTTGCATACACACAGTCTGTGTGAGCCTACCTTGTCTAAAAGCCCCCTGAAGGCCCAGCAAAAATGGTGGCTGTGATGCACCCGTTCCCACACCTCCCAGAGTGCAGCCTGGCTCTGCTCACCTGGCACATGCGTCAGTCATTAACCAAGCCTTGCCTTTCTTTAGCTCACAGTCCAAATGTTTAAGGGCTGCAGAAATAGCGCAACCTGCTCAGCAATGTCTGGCCCAATAAAAAGGTCTGATCAATAGAGAAGCTTATCCTGGACAGATCAATGTAGCTAAGAGGAACAGCTACTCAGCTTCCTGCTGTCATAGTTTCCCCCTGAGATCACCCTGCCTGTGACTGAAGTTTTCTTTTCTGAAGCCAGCGGGTATAGGTTTTTTTCTCCAACCATTCCAATCCTGGATCCACAGAGGATGCTCTCACCTATCACAAGACTTCTTAGGAACCCTGCCTTTCTTTTCTTTTACTTTGCTGATACCACTAGTGGACCAACACTTAAATCCTTTGAAAGCCTCTACCTACCTTCATCAGTCAGTGAAGACCTGGGTTTGGTGGCAGTCATAGAGTAACAGAATGGTTTGAGTTGGAAGGGACCTTTAAAGATAATTTAGTCCAACCTCTTTCACTGATCAGGTTGCTCAAACCCCATCCAGCCTGACTTTGGACACTTCCAATGATGGGGTATCCACAACTTCTCTGGGCAACCTGTTATGGTATTTCACCACCTTCATCATAAATTATTATATCCAATCTAAGTGTACCCTCTTTCAGTTTAAAAACCAGTGCCCCTTGTTCTGTCACTACAGGCTCTGGTAAAAGGTCCCTCTCTGTCATCATTAGGAAGGGGCTAGGTCTTGATTGCAAGCTCTTCTCTACTTCCTGATAGGCTTTTCCAGAAGTTTAAATCTAAGGTTTTGGCCTAATAATATATTCATATTGTGCCTAACTCAAGAAATGACCCTGCCAGTGCTGTTTCTTATGTCAAGAGCTTTCAGGAATGCAACTTCCCTGCCCATCTCAAATGCCAGGCAGGTATAAATAAGCTTTTTTGTTGTTATTGGTTTTATCCTACCCTTTCAGAAAGTTAATTTCTTCATGTTTGTACCTTGGCTATCCCCAAGCCCCAAAGCATTCATGGGGGTTAAAAGTGGGATCCTAGTCTGGCCCTGTAAGCTCTGGTGTGTAAGCTACTACTGCTGGAGGTGACAGGTGGTGTGACTGTACATAGTGATAAGCACTTGACAGCTAACAAATGGTTGCTGACCAGCACCTGGAGCTCACTGACATATAACACATCTTTCTGCTTGTTTCTCTCAGCATCCCCTGAGATTATGGGAGGCACCTAGAATAGCAATGGTAAGCAGAATTGGGGAGCAGAGGATGCATCTCATCTATGTATTTCTGCAGCATTTGGTGCAACCACCAACAAATACAGTTGACACAGCAATGCCCACAATGAAAGTCCAGCCCTTTGTGTTCCTCTGTTTCCTATGCTGAATCCCTTCACTTCCACAGTGCAAGGATCAACAAAAGCCCCTAGGAAAGCTTTCCAGGATCATGTCCTCTTAGGAAATGAAATGTTTAAAAGGTCACTATGCCTCTAAAACATTAACTAGACATATATCCATATCTTTAAACTTTACATAATTATAAAAAAAAGCCCGGACAGCACAGATTTTAGCTGTGCCTGAAAAAAGCTAGAAATGATTTTATATTCCTCCCTCAGCAGCCACTGCTTCTGAGGCTACGGGTGGCAGCAGGTACCCTGTGTAAACACAGCCATCAAGCAGCTGTTGGCAGTGGAGACCAACACTTCCCATGCACCCCTCATCAGGTGAGCACCACCGCTTCCTCTCACCCCACAGGCATTTTATGCAGTGAACATCCTGCTGTTACTCTACCAGAGCTTTTATCTGTACCTGATGCTGAACCAGAGCGACGAGTTTGCTTTGCAAGCAGCAATTTCTTGCCCCTCCATCTAGATTTCAAGAACACCAAAGAAAAATTGTCCTGGAACATGCCCCTCCTGCCTATTGAAGGATGGACTTGATGATCCTAGAGGTCTTTTCCAATCTAAATAATTTTGTGATTCTATCCTGGGCTATGTTCTTCTTCCCTCTGGGTGCTCCAGACTAGCAGGGAGCAGAGCATGGACTGGATGAACAGTAGCCACCTGCTTCTACTGGCCTGTGTTCCTGGAGACACACAGCTGCATGTGGCTAGCTAAACATATAAACAGAATACAAATCCTGTCTGCACCAAAGTTCATCCAACAAGTTGCTTGTATTGGAAGAAGTGTATGTTCAGCCTCACAAGTGTGAAAGTTCCAAGTACAAGTGGTTACTCCCGAGATACCTGTCCTAAATGACAGTGTTTTCCTGTAGTAATATGGACATGAGCTTTTCATCACATTATGGTCTGACCTTTGCTCGCATCTTTACACCACGTAAGGATTAAATACGCTCTTAAATGACACATTTAAATGAATATATGACAAACTGAGATTTCCCCTTCCTCTACACAGTTACTTAAACAGTAAATATCAGCAGGACTACCTGCATCTCCTCACTGGTCTGCCTTCTCCAGGAGAGCAGAGTGTGGCTGCTGTGACTCATTCTCTGCCACCATGAAGTTTCCTGCTTAGAAACAGGCAGCTGCCATCGGTACCCTGCTGTATTCTGGGTGCAGCAGCAGCCTGTGTAAGCACAGACCTGGTACTGTTAACCAAGAGCAAACCAATCATGAAAAAGGATGCAATTTTACATAATTGGGGTTTTTATCCCTATTATCTCTAACTGCTTAACAAATCTAGAGGTAAAACTAAGAAAGCAGGTCTGATTGTTGCAATGTCAGCTTTAACGTAACCTTTCTGATTAACAAAATTAGATAGCAATTAAGCAGTGATCAAATCAGCCTTTATTGGTTCATTATTTATAACATTGGTAAGGAAACTGCCTGGAAATGTCAGGATTGGATCCTTTATCCCACAGTAGCATAAACTAAACTAACAGCAAAAAGTGACAGGCTTCTTGAATGGATATTGATGTACATAGCAGAGGGAGAGAACATTCTGACACAAGCCCTCAAAAAAGGGTACTGTAATTTTGTTTAACCAAAATTCATACTTAACAACAAATACACTTTTCTGTAAAAACCTTATGCTGCCACACGCAAGCCCCTGTTACTTAAGTACATCCTGTTTGGGCACTTTCAAATTTTTCCAACGCCTCAAAATTACTTTGTATTTTTCAGTTTCTGTTTTGTTAGATACTTTTTTTAAGACTACCCGCATAACTACAGCGGTTCCTGTTTCTTTATCTTCACCTACTAGGAGATCCAGTGTGTCACCAACTTTAACCTGGAAACAGAAAAGAGAAGATGAGTGATTATAAACATTCCCTGCGGAAAACACATCCCCGCAGTCTATGTACAATTTTAATTGTCTTTCTTTTTTTCCTTTTAATCTTAATCTTGCAGGAGAGGAGGAAGGCAGACAATACTAGACCTGTTATAGATCGCCCAGCTATGAACTTCTAGGAAAGCCCTGGCAATAAGCAATTAAATATCTGATGACCTTCTGTGCCAAGAGCTTTACCCTTCCTGTTCTACAACCCACACCTAACCCTGTAAAAAAGCTGTAATGTGGTATGTTTTTTTTTTCCTGAAGGGTGTTTCCTGCCAATCTTTTTGTATCAACACAGACACAAAACAGCAAAATACAAAGTTCTCCCTCCTTCCTTTAACAGAAATTCAAGTGTTATAAAGAAGAGTGCTCATCAACTGTCTATGCTCCTTTCAAAAGCCACAAAAGCAGTCTGCTTCTCAAAAACTAGCCTTAACTTTAGGGGATTGGGAATTGAAACTTCTCTTCTTATTCCCCTTTGATGATGGTAACCACCCCCTGGGCTCACCCTCACATAAAGAGTGGGTAGAAGTGTGTTTATGATCATTCTGGTGAGCTCTGCTGTGAAAGAGTATGGCCCACAACCCTTCTGTCTCTTCTCCCAGATGCACTCCTGGGTCTCTATTACAGGTACAATCACCATTCCTCAGCTACCCCAGTTTGGATCCCTTTCTGTCATCAAACTTTCTTTTTCCTTAATCATGTGCCTGCTCCACCAGTATCTCAGATTTAATCATTCCTACTCCATCACCCTCACATCTCTCATCATTTCCTTCAGCAACCTGGAAAGTTCTGTCCTTGCTGCTGCCTGCCTTCTCCTGCCTTCGATTTTACTCCCTATAACCATGAGTGTCCCGTCTGCCTTGGGGAATAGCGTCTCACCCAGGGAATCAGAGCCACACACACACAAAGCTGGAAGTGGTGTTAGCAATACTAGTCATCCACCTCTGCAGAGTGATTCAGAGGGAGAAGAAGAGGTCATGCCTTAGTTATTTTCTCGTACTGTATTGAAAGGTTTAAATTTTAAAAAGTCTTACAGTTCTACTTTTCTTCCATAGTTTTTCTCCATTCAGCCTGAGTTCATTATTGTAGAAGGCATCTTCTACTTTACTGAAGAAAAACAAGGTTTTATTGCGTTTACAGTGTGCAGCAGACCAAATACAATTGTTTCTTTGCAGATACACAAGAACACCATTCATCTGCGAGGCACACTTCCACAACTCTGGTGCATAAAGGACACCTTAAATAAAGGTCAGGACAGACTTGAACTGCAGGTAAAGAAAAAGTCTTTCATGGACCTTAAATGAAATAATAGAGCATAGCTGCTCTGTGCCAAAGGTGTGAACAATAAAAAGCTGTTTCTAAAGACCCGTCTTCTGAACAGCCAACGAATAATGTCCCCTTGCCTGCGTCAACCACTTCATTAATTTTTAAATGATCAAGTTATACTAATATTCTGTTCTAGCAACATTGTGATATAAAGCTTCTGTAGGTTGCATTAGATCAAACATTGTGATATATTCATAGTCTGCAGTTACCTGGCTGACCTAGTATGTTAGGTTTATATTTACCATCACCCATTTCTACAGCCATTAAGTAGTGTATATTTTACTCCTTCACCCCCAAATTAGATCTTTTTGTATTACTTAGTGCAGTATTTTGCATTTTCTTAATGTTAAATGAATAGTAATTGACAGAAAGTGCTTCCTCAGCAATCTTACAAATACTGCAGACAGTGAAAAGCAAAAACCAGGCTGTTTCATAGGAAGAGTGGTGAGACAAACAAGAACACCCATACACCCAAAATGTATTTTTAGACAGTCAAAACAGGTACACCAAGAAAAACCCCAAAATACTGTTACTCCAGCAATGAAAGGGTATCAAAAACTCAAATTTTAAATGCATAACATCTTCCTCATCAACAGGTTGTTTCTTCCATACTTACTTTCTAGCAATGTCTAGACCAGCTTTCATGATCACATCGTATCGAAGAGACTGCACTACTTTTTCAAGATCCTTGTAGTCTTTCACAACATTGGGGTCATCTTCAAATTCATCTTCCAAATCGCTTTCCTCTTCATCTTCATCCTCTTCTTCCTCTTCTTCTTGTATGGTTTGTCTGTTCCTTTTAGAGCTTTTGTTACTTTTGTTCCGCAGAGAAAGTACTGAGATATACTCTGGAGAAAGTCTTAGTGCACTGAATTTTACTGGAGAAAAGCTGAAACATCTTCTGTAGTTCACTGTGCCTGCTTGACAGCTACAGAATACACTTCTCCTCCAAGAGGAATACAGTTTATTAGAGGGGAATTTCTCCCACAGTCCAAACCAGACATTTAGTTTTCTGAAAGTAGCGATGGGGAGTCTGAAGCCAGTCATAGCATACCCTAAAATAAAACAAAAATTCCTATGTAAAAATGAGCAACTTCTTTGACTATTGGAAGGATTTCTCCAGGTATGGCATAAGAATTACTACAAAAAGATCACTATCTAGTTCTCCACAGAGCAATGCATCATCTATAAGCACAAGGCTGTATGGGCTTTATGATCTACCTTTCTCATACGCTGCCCAACATTATAAAGAACAAAAACACCAGATGAAAACCAAACACTAAGTCCCCCAGTGGAAAAATCAGTTCCTAATTCCTTTTTCTGGTGTTTAATATGAATTGTCCAAACACATTTGTGGCATTTTCCTTCTTACATCTGAAATAAAATTCATAAAATAAACAAATGAAGTTAACTATGTCATAAAAAGCACAGGAAGACCTACGTTTATCATCACTCATTCTCAATAAAAGCAACTTGCTCAATGCTACAAGTAAACCCAGAACAGTCCAAAGCTGCTTAGCTTCAGTTTGTTTGGACCACCACACAACAGCGTGGCAGAACGTTCCACAATGCTCCCCCTGTTTCTCCAAATGGGAATTAGCATCACTGTAGATGGGGTTGAGGAGAAATAACACTGCTCTATGTACTGCAACAGGACTGACTCAGAAGCAACAGTCTCATGTGCAAGCTCCCCAGTACTGCTCCTTTCTGGAGCCATCTTTAATCTGGGACGAGTAGCTGGAAACAGCCCCCAAAAAGCCTTTCAACACTCTTGGAAATGGATTTACAGTCCTTCCTAGCTAGGTGGAGCACTGGCTTTTATTATGGCCATGTATGTGTGGAAACACGTTTCTTCATGAGACTGGAGTTTGCTTTCCCCACACCCAAGTGAACTCTGCCGAAATCTGAATAAGCTGGTTTTTGTGGTTAGGAAAAAGCCCTGGTCAATGAGGGCAATTACTGGCCAAATAAAATTAACCACATCTTCCTTGGCTTTTTTGTATTTAAATATGTCAACTTAAAACACATGACATTTAGTTTAAAATTTAGGATGGTACAATCCTTACATAAGACTTATGCCTCTCCTCAGTTTGGGGACAAATTCCTAGAACGGTTATTTGAACGTGTAAACAATAATTACTGCTTCTTTTTAGTCCTCGATCTTCCTTGGTCCCCTTCTGGCCAGCGGGTACCACCGGATGCCCCAGGTACGAAGGGCGGCCTCTTCCACTCATGAGCCCTCAGTGCGGGCAGACACCCACCCACCACCCGCCCCTCGGGAGGACGCGAGGCCGGGCGCTGCTGAGGCCGGGAGCCCGTTCACAGGCACGCACCCACGACAGCTCCAGCTTCCGCGGCCTGCGGTGGGGGCCCGCAGCCGTCATCCCCCCCGCCCCGGGGACGGTCCCTGACCCGCCATGAGGGTCCTCGGTGGCGGGCCCAGCGCAGAGGGCGGCGCGCAGGCCTGGCCGACACCCCCACTCCGGCGCTGGGGGGGCCGCACCGGCTCCGCAGCTCCTCCGGCCCCGCGACTTCGGGAGCCATGGCGGGGCCCGTCACTGCCCCGCCGGCGGAGAGGCCCGGCGAGGCTCGGGTCGCCGCGGCACGGTTACCTGACTCCTCCGGGCGCCTCGGGCCCGGGCCTGCCGCCGCTGTCCCTGCGCCGCCGTTCGCAGGCCGGAGGCGGAGCCGCCTCACCCCAGACTCGGCGCCCTCTGCCGGGGTCCGGCGCACCAGCTGCAGGGTTCGGTGCCCCGGGCGGGAGTGCGAAGCCGGGAAGCGGAGCTGCCTCCCCTTTTTACTCCCTTCGTGCCCGCCGATCTGGGAGCGGCGGCCGAAGGGAGCCGTGAGAAAGGGGGAAGGGCGGTGGGCTGAAGCGGGTGCCCGGCTGTCCCCTCCTTAGCCCCGAGCTCCTGCCCCTTGGTCCGGCCTCTGCCCCTCCTTCGCCGGCCTCCCGCCGCCGAGACTTGTCCGAGCTGTTTCCCGTTATAATTTCCCCCGTGGTTATTTTCTCCACTGCTGGTTTTGGCGCGGGGTGAAGCGGTAGACCGCGGGTTTGCTGCGGGGACATCTCGGCAGCTGCTTCCCCTCGACTAGGTTCTCCCCACACCCCAGCCAATGCTGCTCTCCGGATCTTGGAGTCAAAACACTCGGGAGTAATTCTGTTAATACTTTTCATATCGTTATGATTTTACACACCTCTGATTTTCCTTTCGCAAAGCTTGTTGAAGCCTCTACGAGACCAAGGCTCCCAGACCTCAGTGTCAAGGGCCAACCTGTGTTTTCAACCCTTAGGCCCTGCCTACGTGCCCAAACCTGAAAACAGCGGAAATTTCTCACAGAGAGGATGACTCCAGCAGATTAATTAAAGTTTCCTGACCACAGATTGACTTGAAAGGCTTGTCCATCATGACAGTCTAATCAAATCCCATCATGTCCTGGATTTCCCCTTACCTTTGTTACTTTCCTTCACATTACATCTCCCTCTTCCACTCCATGCTTCCATTATTGGTGTTAGGCCATAATCCCTTATCTTTGGAGCTCAGAAACTAGGAGAGATCCATCCTTCCTCCTGCCTTCTCCCAGCTTTCTTTCTGCCTCACACCAACCACACTTCTGGTGCTTCTGAATGCTCTGGTTGCTCAGCATCTGGGGAATTCTCTGTATTCATACAAAACAGGTACAAAATGCAACCCCATCAGATTGGCAGCATCTTGCCCCAATGTAAATGGTTGAACAAGGTTCAGGGTAATTTTGGCCAATGGAATTGCTCCTCAGCTTTAAAGTTCTGCTATAAAATGCCTGTCACCTCACCAGTCCTCCCTTGGAAAATTATCAGCAAGTATGGCAAGTGATATAACTGTGGAGCTGCTAATGCTGCACAGCAGCTGTGCAATTAGCACAGGAATTAGAAGTGATTACTTAATTTTACACCTGTATAAACTTTGTCATAAAACATTTGAATAAGCAGTTTTCACATCAGGGATATTTTGTAATGGAGCAATTCCTTGCCAAAGCTCCTCCCTCCTTAGAAACCTCACTGGGAAGGAAGATGCTCAAATCTTTATGTACTTTGAAAGTTCCATCACACAGTTCTGTGAGATTCTTGTCAATTTCACTCGAGAATATAGTTGTTAGCTTTTCAGCACTTTTCCCTCATGTCTTAAAACATACATATATCCTTAGTGAGGAAAAAAAGTTGGTAAGAGTTAACTTTCTTGCGTTCACAGTGGCCGATAGTGAGTCAGAAGAGAAATGTCTGTCTGAACAGTGGGGATTCCCTGAGCAGAAATGCTGCCTCCTTTATGGGGGGAAAACCCCACACCCAAAACCCAGCACCCCCCCCCCAACCCCAGCTTTCCATACACCCCATTCTTTTCAGAGCTCTTAGAATTTGATTTGTCAAAAGGTGAAGACCTCAATTTTTTTCTCTTCTTCTAGTTTACCATTAGGTGGCAGTGAATAGCTCCCTCTCAAAGCTCAGGCTGCCCTCTCCAGAGGCTTGGCTCGAACACAGACTAGTCACATCCTATCTGATGAGGATGTTCTTTAAGCTGCTTTCAGGTGTTTTAAATCTTTTTTAAAAAAAAAAAAAAATCATACAACACCTCAGAACACACAATCAAAAGTTTCAGGTTCAGTAAGAAACAGTGATCATTCATCTCTGGCAGATTAGTGGTGGTCTATGTATCCTTTCGAAGTTTGGGTGAGAAATTAGTATGACCAAGATGTATTCTTCTTCCCATGGCTATTCTCATAGAATTGCTTCATTTTTTCTTTCAGTGGAGTCACCTCCTGTCTAGAAAGGGTAATTCCTCTCTTGTTTATGGTTTTCATTTTGTGTGTTTCAATATACCCCGTATGACATTCACCCACAAGGAGATTAGTCTTTTAGTTTAGATAGCTCAGGAAGAAAATTCTTAATAGTTTTTGACCTGTGTGTTGGAATCTGTAATTGAGAATTCCCTCCCCACTGCCTAGGATTTTTGTTACCTTTGTTTTCCTGCAAGGTCGGTCAATGGCAGCAGCAGATCTGCTGACATTCATTGCATCTCAAAGTAAAGAGCACCATGTTGCCATTCTAGCCCTGTGAGTAGCTCTGACTAACGTTCTGCAATATGCATCTTACCAGATTACTTGTCACTGCAGATTTAGCTTCAGCATTACCTTGTTGGAACTACACGCCTTTTAAATTACACTGCTTAATTCAAGGTGTACTGAGGTGGTGACTAGGCAGTGTTCGATGCATATTTATGTGGCCTGGGAAAACACAGTGTCCCTGTGTGAGCATCACCTTTAAGTTTGTCCATATTCATTCAAATAGTGAGCTAGAGCTCCCTGACTGCTAATTCAGCTCTTCCACTTTTATACCTATTGTAACCGCTTAGAAATTCTTAGTCCATAGTCTGGAGGCAATTCCTCTAGCCTGTTACTTGCATCCAGATTGTGACCAAATAATCCTACCATATCTTTCTCTAAAGCCCTCCTCTGAAAACTTGTCTTTCATGCAACAGAAGCTCCTTTTCTAGCTCTTCTAGTGCTGCTTTTTTAGTTGCCACACTGCTCTGAAGTTTCCCTTTCTCACACATTTATCCATATCATCTACTGTGCCATTTTTACTCTAAAACATTGGTTTTATTCTCTTTAGGATACCTTTGATGTCTGCATTCCCCATAGACACTGAAAATTGGCTCTGTCTCTCTCTACTTACCAGCTCTCTGTGTTGCCATTTCAGCTGTTGCAATAACAACTGCATTATGAACTTCTGTCCACTTTTTCCTGCGGCCACATTGGTGTCCTGCACAGAGAATCCCTTTCCAAAAGTGAGTGAGGTCTCATGATGTACCTTTGTTTGCAGCCTACTTATTCCTTGAAAACTCATCCTGGACTTCATAGATGTATAATTAGCTGAGTAGGGCAAAGTGGATGAGTTTCAGGTATTGTTTTGTATTTCTTTAAGTCATGGAGATATAGGCATTTGCTAAAGTAACATTCTTTTCTCTCTCTCCCCCCCCCCCCCCCCCCCCCCCATCCTTTTCAGTCCCTAATTTGGCTTTTGTCTTTTACAGTAAAAGGTCACATTGAATCATAACGAGAAAGAAAATGGAGGTGGGCAGTGCAGACTGCTCTGACCAGTGCTGAAGAAGCTGATAGGGGCCACCCTAATAAGTTGGAGCATGATGACCCACCTAAACCAGAAAGACATAGCTGCCTTGCCAGTGAAAATCAATGTTACATCAGTGGTTACGCAAATGGGAGGAAAACAGTGAGTAATTTCCTTCAGTCAGCCTGGTAATCAACCCAGCTACTCAGAGATTAAAGGCTCCACAGTTTCACTGCTAATTCTCCAACTCCCCAGTTTGGTGAGAGGTTTACAATGAGATTTGTTTGTTTCCTTCACTTTCTTCTTTCCCAATTGTCTAAAACACAGTATTTATTTTGGTTTTGTAGGAAAAGTTAATGTACTGTTTCCTAAGACAGGCTTTCATTCATTCTGTAGTGAACATGCTCAGGTCCTGCTGGTTTTAGTTGCTGCTCTAGGATTTATCTAGCTACTGCTAACAGCAGGAGGCGAATGCAATAAAAAAGAAAAGCAATCAATTAAGCATTTGTTATTTTAACCTTACTTATTAGCCATAAAACTACACATTCCATGAGCAAATGTTAATTGGTTTGAATTATTTGTTTACTTCTGTATTATATCCTCAGATTAATGGCATTACCTTTTAGAATATAATGTTCTCTTCTCTAATTGATAGTAACTAATTCAAGATATATGCGTGCAAGTCTAACACAATTAATTTCCAATGAGGAAATTTAGATTGTTCCTCCATCTGTGTACAATTAAAGTTGTTGGATTTTGTTTGTTTGTTTTTCCTTTAATTATATTTTGTGTCAGGTTTGCTTTTAAAAGCAGAGAAAAAGACATTTGAAGTACTTCAGCTTCCATTGTGGCTAAGGGACAAGGTTGCCTTGATTAGCATTACTTCGTTAGGAAAGAAAATGATCTGTAGGTTTTGATACACTTTTGATATAAAAGAAAAAAATAGTATAAATAAAGGTGCAATAGGAAGGGACAGAATGTCTGAATCACACTACTTAGCGTCAAAGTTGTCCTGTCCTTTCACATAGTAGGAAGATCTGGCATGATCTGTCTCCCAGAGAAGTGTGTCCTTGCAACACTTACTGTTTAAACTCTGGATGTTCTCATCAGTACATGACCACGCCTTCTCTGCACCTTGCCTAATGATACCCTGTGACAAAGAGTTCACCATCGAAAAGATACATGAAGTCTTAACACCCTAAATGATATATGATACATGTTTCCTTTCAGCAGTTCATCTTTTCAAATCCTAGCCTGATCCCTTTTATTATGAAACAGGAGGAAGAGCTGATCTACTTTCCAGAACTCATGCATTTATACAACTTTTAGACACATTTGTTCTTATTTTGTCTTCTAAAATAAACAGTTTGAACTTTCTTTGTTCCCATTTATCAGATTTCTCCATGGTTCATTCTCATTACCTTGTTATCTCTGCCTGTCCTGTACTAAAACTAGAAATGACTCAGAAAAACTTACAAAAGAATAAGCCTGTCAGGATGCCACCCAGCAGCCATGACTAGGAATGAATTCTCAAACTGAGTACTTGGTAAGGCAGCTTCCTTTTCATATAGACTATCTTTTTTTATAACTGTCAGTAAAAATCTGTCCTGTTTAGTAGCAAACAGAAGGCAGTAAGTAGAGATTAAAAAAAAAAAAAAAGCAAGCAAACAATAACAAAACAAACAAAAGAAATAATAAAAAGGAAACAGAAGAATGCTAGTTTATGACTGTTGGAAATTCTAAGGATGATGGTTAAAATGACTAATAAGGATACAGAGATTTCCAGTGGACTTTTTTTTTAAATTTGTTTGGGAAGAAGCAGAATGAAGTAGTAGTTTAATATCAGGATAACTAACTTTTCATCCACGAGTAGGAGGGGTTATGCAGAACGTATCCAATGTGAGAAATCAGACTTACAGAGATAGCACTCAAGCTAATGATGAGAAGAACTTGGTTGAACTAATTGCAATTAGTAAGAAGTCCTATCATGGAAGGACTATTCAAGGTGATAGTAAAAGTGCTAACATTGCATTATTGTTCAAGAAATGGAGCCAGAAAATCTCAAAATTGCATCAGACCACAAACATTAAGAAGCTGGTGCTGCTGCAAAAATTATTTCTTTCTAAGCTGCAACAGAGTTGTTGAATGCTGAACTCTAAGTTTGAGTAGAGTGTGTGTGCTTCTAGCTCTCTTCTTCCTCAGGCCAACACCAAACTCAGCAACATCCCCTCAGCATACCTTCATCTTTTATTTTTCATTTGTTTGCTTTTCTCCTTCTCAAATCAGCCAAGGGGGAACACACCACTGAGAGAGAGCCCAGCAATCTGCCCTCAACAGGAATTCTCTTACCACAAGAACTCTCTTCAAACTGAGCAGTCCCTCATTGCTTCTCACAAACCAATTGGTTCTTGGTTGATATAATTCTGGTCTCACCCACCACACCAACCACGCTCACCTGGGGGAAGGCAGGGCCTCACACAGGTGGGCCAGATTCTGCCTCTGGGGCCTGAGACCACTTGGGGAACAAAATAAGTTGCTGGGTTGTGACTCATCCATAGGTCAACTTCAACTCAGGGCCCACAGCCCAGGTCCCAGCACTTCAGTGTACTACTTTGGACAACATGATCTGATGAAGACAGATTTGAGAGAGTACAAAGGAAAGCAACAAAAATGCATAGAAATCCTATGAGGAAAGGTTGAAGACGGACTCTTCGCTAGACAGATGGACTCTTCGCTGGGTTAAAAACTGGCTGGATGCCTGAGCCCAGAGAGTTGTAGTAGATGGAGTTAAATTCTGTCGGTGGCTGATCACAAGCAGAGTCCCTTAGGTCTCAGTTCTGGGGCTGGTCTTGTTTAGTATCTTTATTGATGACCTGGATGAGGGGATTGAGTGCTCCCTCAGTAAATTTGCGGATGACATGAAATTAAGTGGGAATGTCGATCTGCTTGAGGGTAGGAAAGCTCTGCAGAGGAATCTGGACAAGCTAAGTTGATGGATTGAGGCCAATTGTATGAAGTTTGACAAAGCCAAGTGCCAGGTCCTGCACTTTGGTCACAACAACCCCATGCAACGCTTCAGGCTTAAGGAAGAGTAGCTGGAGAGCTGCCTGGTGGAAAAGGACCTGGGGGTGCTGGTGGACAGCTGGCTGAACATGAGCCAGCAGTGTGCCCAGGTGGCCAAGAAGGCCAACGGCATGCTGGCCTGTATCAGAAATGGTGTGACCAGCAGGAGTACGGAGGTGATTGTGCCCTTGTACTTGGCACAATGCCCTTGTACCTTGGGTACTGTGTCTAGTTTTGGGCACCACAGTATAGGAAGGACATTGAGGTGCTGGAGAGGGTCCAGAGAAGGGCAAGAAAGCTGATGAGAGGTCTGAAAAACATGTCTCATAGAGGAGTGCCTGAGGGAACAGGGATTGTTTAGCTTGGAGAAGAGGAGGCTTAGAGGAGACCTCATTGCTCTCTACAACTACCTAAAAGGAGGTTGTAGTGAGGCTCATGTTGATCTCTTCTTCCAAGTACCTAATGACAGGACAAGAGGTAATGGCCTGAAGTTGCACCAGGAGAGGTTTAGATTGGACATTAGGAAGAAGTTCTTTACTGAAAGAGTAGTCAGACACTGGAATGGGCTGCCCAGGGAGGTGGTGGAGTCACTATCCCTGGAGGTGTTCAAAAAATGAGTAGATGTGGCACTTTGAGACATGGTCTAGGGGTCAGGGAGATGTTGGGCAAAGGTTGGACTTGATGATCCTAGAGGTCTTTTCCGATCTAAATCACGGAATCACAGAATCATGGAATGTTAGGGACTGGAAGGGACCTTGAAAGATCATCTAGTCCAATCCCTCCACCAGAGCAGGATCACCTAAACCAAGTTGCACAGGAACGTGTCCAGGCAGTCTTTAAAGGTCTCTAGGGAAGGATCCAGTAATTCTCATCGGCAATTGATTCTCCTAAAATACTTAAGTTTACATGGATCAAGATTGGAAGCTAAAAGGCAAGAGTAAATTCATGGTTAAGTCAAAATTAGTTCTCATGACTTCCAATCAATGCTCTGGCTACTTACTTTGCTAAAGCTTGTCAAAATTTAAATACATTTTTTATATGTCTTGAAGGCTACTACTCTGCTTCCTTTTATAGACACCTAATTTTTTTTTCTGCCTGTCATTTTAGCTGATCTTGTTTGCTAATGCATTATATAAAGCAGCACAAATTTTGCTTCTGATCACTAGATTGAAAGTTTGCCTATTGCAAAGTTCAGTCAAAAGTCACTGGTGGAATATATAGATGAATTTACATTTAACCCAAAATTTCAAAGTAGTTTTCTGTCTTCTCTTTGTTAAGTTTTCTCATCAAATATTATGTACTTAACTCGGAGAGGTGCTGAGTATTCTGACCTAGAAAAAAAATAAAGGAAACAGAACAATAGGGATTTAACAATAACATTTAGCCCTATATCTCAGCATCATGGAAGCTCTCAGAGCACACTGCTATCAAAGGATGCTTGATTGAGAGAGTATATTGTCTTTTCTGACAGAAAAAAAATCAGAAGTGCCTTTTGGCCACCAGATAGCAGTGCTTCACTTTGTACAGATCTCAACTCAATTACAGTGCTTCTTGCCTCTTAGAAAAATCCATATATTGGGTCTTGGTCTCTTGGTCAGATACATCTTTAGCAGACTTCATTATAGACTTCAGCTGAAAAAAAAAAAGATTTTGGAATTAGGGGTGCAAGTGATTTATGTGTTCAGAAGGAATCAAGAATATTGCAGCTTTCCTGAATGAAGAGAGTTGTTTGTAAAACCCTAATGGAGCGTAGGCATTATAATTGTAATTTTCAATGGCAGAACTTTCAAAGAAAATCTTGGGCTCAAAATATTTGTAGTTCTTCTCCCTTGCTGCCAGTACATTTCCTTATTTGCATTAGTATTCCAGGAATATTTCAGAAAAGCGTGGGGTTTTGCCTCAGAACATAAACTTAGCACAGTTTTATTATTTCAGTAATTTGTCATTTCTGCCAAATGTTTATTTTTAAATAAAGGAACAGATTTCATAGTAATTTTAGCTAAAAGAAGGATATCCTCATTTTCACTGAAACCTGTTAAAATGACAAAAGTGCATTACATGATATAATAATTATTAGCAGCTATTTAACACTGTGTTAGTTCACCTCAGAACCATGCATCATCCTCATTTTTTACAGACACAGCTCCAGATCTCAGGTAAGATGCACCAGGTAGCGAGCGTGGGAGGGGCCACCTGATCATTAGTCCCTCAGTCTCATCTGTCCCACTTTTGACAGTAACGTGTCTCAGCTGCTGCTTTAACCTGAAACAGCCAGTTCTGATCCATGCAGGATCATGCAACAGCTGTATCACTTCCTTTTCTCCCAAACAAGGTGGGAAAGATTATAATGGAAACCATCTCTGTCAGCTTTATGCTAGAATATTCTTCACTTTGGCTATTGTAGAGCCCTAACGGGAGTCCCTTCCTTTTGGATCCTCTCCAGGGGATCTGATGTCAGAAAGATGTGAGCCCTCACCTTATTGCTGTGATTCACTTGGCTTCTCCCACAGAGAATTTCACTTTTCTGTAGCATTGGACATGGCAACTGAGTGAAAAGGTGACCTGCCCTCCCCTTGGTGGTTTCATTTAACCAAGACAACTAAAGCAAACTGTTAGCAAGGAGAAGTAGTAGTAGGAAAGTTTTCCGCTTTGTCACCCCTCTTTTATTTTAAGTTGAACATAGTTTTCTTTTTTCTCTTCTTATACCTCTATAATCATAAAACCCATCTTCAGGTAACCAGCTTTCAGCAGACAAACAGCAAATATTCAGAGATTTAAGACCCTCAATTTGATGAATTTACGGATAGTTTCTAATACTTAAGAACTGGACTCTGGCTATGATCAGGGATGTATGAAAACCAGGGAAATGTTACTTCATGAGTGCATCAGGCTTACCTGACATTACCTCACAGAAGATCTTTCATCTTGGTATAGAATAAGGATTGATACCGTGGGTGGTACAACCTGCAAAATGCCTTTTTTTCCCGGAAAAACAAAATAACTGTAGCTTTGTCAGGCACTCTGAAGCAATTAGTGTGGGATTGGGTTTAGAGTTAGGTATTTTCGTTAACACAAGTCCAAACATACAGTTCTGCAGCATGTCTCCGCTGTGCTTCAGGGTCAAGTGCTAGCAATGCCATTGAAAACTCTTGAAAAGCAGTCTTGCCCCTGGAGATGGCAAATGAGTTACGCAGTGCTGAACGTGGTTGTCTCCTCACACTTTGTTATGAGGTGAACACCAACATGTACAATTTAAAAATCCATTGATGAGTCTGAGCTAACAGGACATCCTCCTCTTCTTTTAAATGGAAATAACTGCTTTGTCATAATAAAATCACCACATCGGTGTCTCTTTTTGTGGTTTATAATGTGGACACAGACTATTTTTGTTAATTTGTCTGTACATGGAGACACCTGGCCCAGTTGATGAGGCACTGGCACAATCTCTCTTCAGCCTATTAAGGGAGGAGACACAATAATATAACTATAGTATTTACAGAAGCTAGAACTTCACATATGGACAAGCTACAGCTGGAAGAACCTTCTGTTCCACTTGTTACACAGGTTTCCCGCTCTTTAAGAAGTAATGGTAATAATAAAATATTTAGATCCAAAGAGTGCTTGAAATTGCAACCTGTGGTCTGAAGCCTGAGCATTAGCAGTCCGGCTGCTCTGAACAAGATGGCATCTTAACTCCTCAGCCTTTCCCCCATTTGGAAGTACTTACAGCTTTTTTTTACCCTTACTTCTCTCGTGATTTATTTATTTTTTTTTAAATAAAAGGGTTTGATGTTTAAATAAACACAAGTGTTTCTCTGGAGTGACTGCAACGCAACCTCCGCAGCCCTGTGCCAGCGCCTCAACACCAGGACGGGCCGCCGGCTCTAGACAAAGACCAAACCGGAGGAGGAAACAAAGCTCCCGGGGCTGTGGAAGCGCGGCCAGCGGCAGGACCCTGCAGGAGCTGCCCCAGCCGCCCGCTCCAGGCGGGGAAGCGGAGCCCTCCGAGGCGCGGAGACAGGGGCCGAGGGAGGCAGCAACTTGCGGGGCGGCGACCACAGAGGGCGGGCCGGGCGCGGCGGAGCGGCGCATTCATCTCGCCCGTAGCCACCGCGGCAGGAGCAGTACGGCCCGAGTGGGACAGCGGCAGACGGGCATGGGGACGGCGTTGGTGGCGCGGCTTGGGCTGGGGCTCCTGCTCCTGGCTCTCCTTCTACCCACGCAGGTGAGCCCCGGAGCCGCTCGGCGCTTCTCCGTTGCCGGCCCGAGTGCGAGGGACGGGAGAGCAGCCGCGCCGAGCCCTTCCCTCAGCCTCCCCTCCGGGCCGGGGGGTGGGCTGCGCTGCTCCAGAGGGGTCGTTGGACAGGGGCCATAAGCGGCGCTGCCGCCGTCCCGGAGCCCACCGGGGCGGCTGTGAGTGGCGGGTGGCTCCCCTGCTTCCGTCCCGGGGGGCCGGCGAGGCGAGAGGGACGGGCCCGGGCAACCTCGGCTGCGGAGGGGCCGCGCCAGCTGCGGGTGGGCTCGGCCCGCAGCCCTCCCGAAGGCGAGGGACGGGGCCAGCCCAGCGCCCCAGGGTGCCGGTGCCGTGCGTCACCCCGGTCCAATTAAATAAATGAAGTTGGAGTTCGCCGCCTTTCTTCCCGTGGGATGCTGGAGGGAAAGCCGCGGAGCGAGCGGCGGCTGGGCGTCAGTTGCCCCGCTGGAAGGAAGGGGACCGATCCCCCGAAACCCGAGCTAGTGCCGCTGAGACAGGAGTGCTGCAGCCGGGAGGCAGCGGGACCCTTCTCTGAATCCCTCCACCACCTCCCGAAGCTTAATGGGCTTTGGGTCCGGCCCTAGGGCTCGGGGCAAGGGAGGAGAGGGAGGTTTGGAGGCTTGAAGCAGAGACCTCGGTCTCTTGCTGCTGGGCTGGCCGAGCCGTGTCCTTGGTGCAGAGGTAATGGTGCAGCAGCGGCTCGCTGCTCTGTACGCGGCCAAGCCGAGCGGGGCTCCCCAGGCACCGGACCGAGGTGTTGATCCTAGAGACCGCCTTTTGAATAACGCTCTCATAAAAATAAGCAGCAAAGGGATTACTGGAGATTATTTTAAATATTGTTTTATTTATGCTCCCCTCCCCCACACACGCTTCTTTGTTTGTAAGAAAGGGCATTATCGCTTCTCCATTGCGCTTGGCAGTGATGAGAGCAGGATCAGACCCTTTGAGTTACCAGCATTTATCACATACTCGTTAAGATCTGTCTGGGGTCTCATCCGCGGTGATGTGGAACTTGGCTGTAAACCCTTCCTCTTCCATAAAAAAAATTACCCAGAAACTAGCCTTTCTGCTTAAAACTAAGGAAACTTAAAAATATATATAACCAAGTGTGAAAGAGCAGTGGAGACTTTGTATGAAGACCAAAAGAATTCCAGGGCGGGCTGGGACTTGCCTCGTATTCAGCTTGTAGGTTATTAACTCTGCAATTCATTATTGATCACTTTCGGACTGGTTTCAACAGAAACTTCCCTGATTTTTATCCTGCAGTACTAAATTGCTTCCAACATGTTACTGGCTGCCAAAACCCCTAACTGCCAGATGCTTTACACCATCCTGATATTTTTTAATTATATCCTCTTTTTATTTCAGAAGAAAATACTTTAAAATGCTCATGTTTTCTAGTAAATTTAAGATTGACTTAATGGCTTCAGCATTGAGGGGCTATAATTTTTTTTTCCCTGCTAAACAAAATTAATTTTCTCAGCAGCACCAGAAACATGAGACAATAAGTACAGCTTTTATAGAGTATTATTTATTAAACTAACTGCTCTTGTTTTGGAAAAGGCATTTGTTTTTACTTTGGCTAACTCTGTCAGAGCTTACCAGAAGGCTCTGGTATGATACAAATTTGCTGCCACAGAGCTGAAGCCAGGTTTGCCAAACTGTGCTCATTTTTGGGGAGCAGTTATGTGACTTTCCCTTGTTTTTCATCCTTCTGTATCCCATGCTTTTTTCACTGAAAGAAAATAACATGTTACCTTACAAGTTTTCCTGTGTATTTGTAGGAAACAGATGGATTCTGAAGTTACAAAGGGTGCAAATTTTTGTTCTATGCCTCTAATGCAGAGTTATAGGGGGGAGGAAAGGCGTTTTCTGATTTTACTTTTTGTCAGCATCTTTTAAAATTTGCTAATATACAGTCTTTCCACTGCCTTTGCTATCTGTATGCTGTAGCATGCCAATAGGTTATGATTTAATCAGTGTAATTTGATTGTGCTAAGTTCTGCAGCTCAGTACTACCACAGCAGGATGGGAGATGAGACAGGCTGAAATATTAAATTCACTCACATAAGCCCCACTGTTACTTGAAAGAAATCTCCAAACCAGCCCCAGAAACAGTATCAATAGATTCGTCACTGTTATTTCTTCATATTTTTGTTTGTGGCTTAGTCTGCAAAGACAATGAATTCATGCAGTTGTACAAAACTCTTTTCTTAGCCTAAGAGTTGTCTTTGCTCTTTTTTTTTTGGTATGAAGATTTTTGAAACCTACTTCTCTCTTCTCCTTTGTTTCAGTGCAAGGTTTTGATAAAGTGATGTAATGACAGAAAAACATTTAAGATGTTAGATGTACTTCTTTAACAAATCCCATGCATGCCATTCAAAACATCTTTGTCCTTAACTGCACAATGAGAGGCGTGAGCAATTGTGTGTATTGTATCTGAGTACTGTGACTGAGTGGTGCTACACATTGTTCACTAATACTAATTTGTCTTCTGACATACTAAAAAAAATACCCCACAAACAAAACCTACCCCACAAACAAAACCCAACCCTTTTTTTTACTTTCTTCCCCCCCTTGCATTCTAGATCTACTGTGATCACAATGGAACAAGTCCAACACCTTCAAACAGTTCTTCAGCAAGTTCCACTTCTCTGTCAACTGTCACAAATTCAGTGAACAATACCACCACTCAGGGACATGGCAATTCCCTTCACTCAACCACAAGTCTTTTTTTCATTCTCTCAGTTTCTCTTATGTATTTTTGCTGTTAAGAGACTCTGGCATGGAAATGGCTACCACTCCCCACCCAGTTTCCTGAACCATCTGAGATGGCTAGATCTCCAACCCAGCATGAAAATCAATCAATTCAAACGCCGCATCAAACCAGCTTGGTTCCACTCCATACTCCAATCAGTACCAGTCTGACCTAGAGAAGCACTCAGTACTCTGACTTTTCAAAGCTGACCAGTGTGAAAAGACCGACTTCAGCAAGGAGGTGAAATGATGAGCTCTTTCACCAATTGAGTTGGAATTTGAAAATCAAGATGGAAGCAAAAAGTGACAGTATTGACAACCCCTGATTTAAAGCTGAGAAGAAATGCAGTATCTTGCAAGGATGGATAATAACACTTCACCAAGAAAAAAGGCTAGAAGGGTTATCTACCATTTAGAATAAGGACTTGAAGATATCTTAATTTCCATTTAAATTCATTAAAGTCAACAGGATCATAGAACCACTAGAAAAAGCAGAAAAGCTCAAAAGGTTCTGTTCCTTGCACAGCCTATATGATTATAACCTATGGGTAGTAGGATGTATGCAAAAGAAACTATCAAGTGGAAAAAGTGTAAATGGTTTCTTCTAAGTTTCCTTTGTATGAAATTGTTAAAAGGCTACCATAGAATACTTTTACTTTTTTTTTTTTTTTTAAGAATCCTCTTCTTTAACCTCTGAGTCCTGACCAAATGGCTAGCCAGGCAGGGCTAGCTTTGAAATGGCTAAACCTCACCACTTTTCATAAAAGTTTAATTATTTACGGTGGGAATTTGAATTTGACATTTAAATTGTTGGTGTGTTAAACCATATGTGCCAGAGAAAGGAGGTGTGGAAACATTGGGAAAAGTACCAGGAGCTTTTTGTAAATAAATCAGACAGAACAAAAGTCAAGGGATAAAAGTCTCCTCTTTCCCCTATTTCTCCTCCCAGGTTCTACATAAGTTCTTTTTTGCTCCTGGAACTTTCCTTAATTATGAAGGATTTATGGAATCTTTTGAGTAATGTTCTAGTGCTGCTTTTTTTTTTTTTTGGCACAAGGTGAATAACTTACTATTTGGGTTTTTTTAAGTTTTAATTGTGATAGTTTA
The DNA here is from genome assembly GCA_013401335.1 of Brachypteracias leptosomus. Lineage (NCBI taxonomy): Eukaryota > Metazoa > Chordata > Aves > Coraciiformes > Brachypteraciidae > Brachypteracias > Brachypteracias leptosomus. The sequence continues at coordinate 205,178 of VYZX01006255.1, forward strand.
CTCTAAACATAGTCTAATATGTGCTGTGAGGAGAAGGAATGGGGAGAGGAGAGCAAATCGCCAAAAATAAGAAATTAAGTGAGCAGGTGTTTGAAATATGAAGACTGGAGTCTTAATTTAATCACTGAATTTAAAAGTTACCTTTGTAAATACTACTTTTTAAAATCTTTCTGAATTGAAATTGCTACACTTGCACAGATTGTTTCTGTATCATCCAACATTTAGATAATAGTATCTGGTACTTGATCAAAACAAGCTTTGTTGAGGAGGTTCAACTACCTTGATGATAATACTTTGTCAGAAGGAAAAATAACAATATGTTGATATGATCACATGTGAGTATACATGTCAAACTTGAGTGGCTCTCTATTTTTTTTTTTAAATATACATCTGTCTTTCAGTTACATTACCACCAATCCAGAGTATCATATATTAATAGCGAACTAACACAAATTCATGCCAGTGGGTGTACATGGACTTTTCCTTATGCTTATCATTTGTATCCAGTAAAATGTCAATGATTGTATTTTTGTGTTTGTGTAATTATGCTTTGATTTATTAGCTACTGATTTTCATCTGAAAAAAAAGCTGTAAATAAAACAGTGGACAGGCAATGCATTCTAGATGCACTTCCAGCCACTTCCACAAAAACTTGTAACTTGCCTGCATAAAGTGAATGAACTGTTAAACAAGATGGTATATGTGATTAAAAACCTCAAGGTCTAGAAATGCTGAAGTGTAATTAGTTTTATTTCTCTGTAAGGCTTAGTGACTCAGTCTGGATTCCACTTGGGAACCTGTGAGATTGGATTAACATCTCTAGTAACTGTAGTAAGTTTTCTGTACTTACTACAGCCTCTCTTCCCTTTCAAAGTAGTGTTATGCTTCCATTTTAGACAAACAGTGCTTGAACAGAGTTTTCCTTTGTTTCTGACTGTGGCTGTGAGTTGTTTCCCTTACAATGGCTAAAGCAGTTTTTCAGCTTCTGCTTATCAAGTGTGTGGATTAACTGCTTGAGGCTTGATTCCCACAGACTACATCGATATAATAAGAATATCCTAATAATACGAGTTTCACCATGCTTGATGAAGGATAGGAGCTGGAAGAGGTAGGAATTTAAGCAATACTTTTGCTGAAAAGTAAAAATTAGCTGGGTGAGAATTCAAAACCAAACAGACACAGTTTGTGGTTTTTCAGGTATGCTCCTTTCCATTAACCCTTAAAGGCACAATGATGTTCTGAGTGATTATCTTTACTCCCTAGAGATGGAGGAAGGCATTAAAAACTGGCTGGCTACTGGGACGTGCTGCACATTGGGCTGCATTCTTCAGTGGGAAGGAGGCCCCCAGAGAGGCCTCCCGAGTGCGGCCAGCCTTTGATTGTGCTCCTTGACTTTTCCAGTAGGCTGAGCAAACCTGAGGAGTGGGATGAGTTTATCAAAACTCCCCATTTGAATAAATCTTGGGAACTGCAGGGACTGTCAGAGCACATTGTTCCTTTGTTTAGCTTCCCTCTGAATGCTCCAGAAGAAAGCTTGAAGATAAAATATTAGACCAAGCGTTACCTGGCTGTGTACTTCTTTTTTTTTTTTTTAAATAAAACTGAAAATAGAGAGGCTCTCTCCAAAGAGAGATGGGGAACAAGAAAACTGCAACAAGGGGCATTGATTCTGTGATGAAACAAATGAAGTATAGGAATATGTTTGAAGTTAAGTTTTTGTTAAATACTCAAATGAGTTGGAATAGTTGGCTGAATTGGTGGCATGCCTCTTTTTAATTTTTTTTTTTTTAAGAGATAAGGCCAGATTGCTTTTTAATAACATCTAAGCATATTTAAACTCTCTTGAGTTTTTGAGTTTTCACCAGACCAGATGAGTGATTTAGAAAAAAGTCTGGTAACCTTTGTTCTGCTCCATTCCATCACAGAACAATGGAATCAGTGATGAAGAAATCCACCCAGGGAAAGAGGACGTGATGGATTTATTTAACAACAGGAGGAGGAGGGAGGAAAGGGAGGAGAAAGGAACCTACACACTTCATGACTACTTAATTTTTTCAAATAACACCTATAATAGCTGAGACCGACTCTTACCTATGCCTCTCGCTTTCATGAGTGTCCAGCTGGTGTGTGTCTGGGTAACGTACATAGCAATGACGCTGAAACAATTCTGCTTCTGTTTGATGCATGGCACTGCTTTCGTTGTAAACATGTGCTAGCCACATATGTCCTGAATAAAGCATAGCGTTGTTATTTGAATGAAAGAGCCTAAAATGAACCCTTACAGTTTGTGTGCAGCCTGCTGTTCCTTCCTTCTTTCACATCATATCCTGAATAGCCCTTAAGTTTTTTTTTCAAATCACTTTTCAGCTGGCTTAGAAATCTGCAAGGACTTTGAATGAAAAACTTTCATTCAACAAAAATCTCCACCAGGTGAAGTGTTTGGGGCCAGATCCAATGCTGTTATGCCCATAAGCTTCTGCTAGTGGCTTCCTTGTTTTCAACAAGATGGAATCACGTACCCTGAGCCTTTCTCCACATGTGAAAGGCAGTGTGCCTCGTGCTGCTGTATTGTGCTAAGGATGGCTCTGCTTTGTCTATGGGTAGATGTGACATTATTAATGTCTCAATAAATGACTTTTCAAATGAACTCAGGGCTATTTTGATATGTCATTCCAAGCTTTTAGCCTAATCCCTCAAACACTTGAGATTTGCCTGAGCAGTGCAAATACTCTCAAGCCAGGTCCAGACATTACTCCCTAATGTCATTAGTACATTATTTCATATGGAGTCATTTCTCCTGAGAGTAGCTCTTATGCAGCCTGTTGGCCTGTGGAAGGGCTCCTGAGAGCAAACGCTTTCAGAGCCAGGCTCTTTGTCATCTATCTTTCCAAGTCAGCATTTCCCTGCACTTGGGTTACATCAGGCTCTGCGGCAGAGCTCACAATGACACCTTGTATCTGAAAGCAAGGACGGATATAAACATGCATATATTAGAGGCCTTTCCAAATGATTTGCATTTTGTGTGCATAGGGATTTGATTTCCCACACATGACTGAAATTATTTAGGTGGTGGGCTTTATCATCCAGCAATTTCATAGTAATGGATACAACTGGGGACGTTTCTTGGGTTTGCATTAAAGATAACTTTGAAATAGGATCTCTTAGCTCTGCCTCTTGGCAGCACAAGGCTCTTCATTACAGAGTGCATGTTACATTTTCTGCACTGTCCAGGTCTCCCGTGCCCCAACAGGTGTAGAGGCTGGCTATTTTAAATCCATCCTTTCACCTGCAGCAGTTTAAAGAGCAGCACGAGGCTTTCAGCAATATGTGCTTTTGAGATGTGGTGTTTTCATCATTATGCAGTAGACTTGGGAATGATACTTGATCCTTACTTTGGTTATCAGCCTTCAGTTTTCCAGGTGAAGCCCTCAGCATCCTGCTCATGAATATGTAATTGCTCTGGTTCAGTCTTCATCAAAATGTCCAGAATGACTGACCTGGAGCCAAAGAAAAAACATGATCCATTTGATACAATGCAACCAAAATCCTAAACTAACAAAATCTTATCTATGAATGGTCATTCAATTCTCTTGTGAATCCAGCAATACATCTGCAATACATGTGCTATGAATACATTGAAGCTTTTCAAAAGTGACCTGAGATTCTTTTATGTTTTCTGCTTATCAGGAGCTATACTTTAACAATTGATGGGCGTATGTTATAAAAATTGAGCACGCAGCAGAATTGAATTGTGGTAGCTTGGTTTTGCTGTATAAACTGAATGATCACATTCCACCAAAATCTCTCTTGAATGACCTAGCATGAAAAGTATTCTTTATGTGGCACAAATTATTAAAGGAAGCAACTCCTCTGTAAAACAATTGTTCAGTTTCTCTCTTTTCATCAAGTCTCATGGAAAACAGTGTGGACATTTTTTTTTTTTTCAGATGGCTTAGTCTGCATAATTTGGATTTAAAGTCTGTGTTCATTATACTGAAATACGTAAATTTCACATGGAAAACCTGTATATTTTTTCTACTGAATTATATAAAACACAAATGTTTTTTGAGAGGCAAAACTGAACTTTGAGACTGGAGAGATATATATACACACAACAGACTACAATAACAAATGCCTATTGTCTGATTAATTACAGAGGTAGGATTCAAAGCTGATCAGGTACATACAGCTAATTATAGCATTCAGATCCATAATAGCAAGGATTTAAAAAAACAACTTAAAATTAATAGAAACTGTGTTTTGAAGACCCTTGTAGTTTAATGAGTGAGAGAGAATGTCCTCTGCAAGCAGATTACCTGGTAGCTGTTTAGTGCATTTTCCCTTAAGAAGCCAGTCTGTTAACAGCATGAAAATAGACTCAATGGAGTCTTTGCTCAAACATGGCAGTATCAATGTTTTAATGCTGAAGTACAAAGAAGCTTTTGAATAATGAGCAAGAAAAGTCCTTTGGCGGGACTGTGAGAGTGATGCAAAGATCTGATAGCATTATTATCCTGAGACGTGATGATGACATTTGCTGTCATGTATCTACTATCTACAAATTTTGTAATATGTTTTCTGAAATTTGATGGCATTTAGTGTCTTTTTGTAAACTTCTTCAAATTCCTTTTTAGGGCTATTCCCACTATTCTGATTTTGTTATCTTTCCTGTTTCAGGAAACTAACTGAAAACTACGTGCAACATGGCAGATCTTTTCAACTTGGAACCAGTCATTGCCTCCATTCCAAAATTCTTAGGCTTCCGTAAGGTGTGCCCACTTGCAAAATACTACCAGTAAATGAGCCAATGTGAAGCATTACAGGGATGACAGACTTGGGGTTTTTTCCTGCCAGTCTGTGCTTTTACTAAAATTAAAATATCAAAACAACACTCAGTCATTTTTAGGACACAATGCAAACTCCATGCTGATTTAGCCCTGTTAGTCTGGCACTGATCTAAGCCCTCTGCCACAGTTTCACATTAGGAAAAGCACACTGCTAACATGGTGGAAGAAATGGATGGGAGGTAAAGCATCTACACAAACTCCTGTGACTTGTCCAAGTTATCAGCTTTGATCCCAAAATGTGTGATCCAATATGCTAGGGTTTCATGGATCTTGCTAGTAGCTGATAGGCATCTGCAGCTTTAATTAGCATTTCAATGTGTTTACATTTAGCAGGTCTGTTTTTACTCAGCGATGCAGGCTGATGTTATTCAACTTCTACTTCAGCCCTTTTTTTTCCTCCAGTCTTATATCACATATCCCTCAGAGCAGAGGCACACTGCAGAGTGCCTGCAAAACTCCTACCAGGCCTTACTGATTCGTCAGCAGGTTTTACGCTGCTCTCTGTAACAGTAGTAATTAAAACCCAGGTCTTCAAAGGTAATTTGGTGCCTGGCTTCTAATTCCAATTGAAATCAGTGTCCTTGTGGGTTGTAGCCTGACTGCCTTCCGCACAAAATTCGTATATGATACTGAAAGCTTTTATGGACCTTGTGGGAGCTCTGCTTATTTTTCAGGGAAACTACAGCTGAGTCCCTCCTGTTTTGTATTACTTGCCTGCTTGTTTGTTTTCTATATTATAGAACCTATGGTTGCTATGGCAGAAAGAGTGTTTGGAAATATACTTCCATCAAGGAAATATCTTTCCACCAATGTGGTGGCATTGACCCCTGCTCCAGTGGGATGGAACATTTTCTGAAGTTCGCTGCTGCCTGGTCTCTGCAGCCTGCCTCTCTGCTTCCACAGGGAAAGGTCTGTCCCAGGCTCTCACATGTGAGGGTCAGCACTGCTCCAGAGCAGCCACACTGCTTTGGTGGTTCAGCCTAGGGATAGCTGAAGGCCTCAGTCAAGCACCAGGTTGGGTGCTAAAGATCTGAACGATGGATTAATACTGATTTTTGAGAAAATGGGAGGAGGGGCTGAGTGAGAGGCTAATGAACTGGGAATATGGAACATGGCATTGCTTTCCAGCTGGACCCTTCACATTTGATTTCCAGTAATGCTGAAATACTGTATTTACTCTTACCATTTATGTTATTGTAACACCATAGCTAAGTGCCTTGAGATGATCTCAGCCCTGAAGAGCTTGCAGTCTTCTCAGCAGATGTGTAGACAAGGAAAAATGTGATTCCTCATAACCTCAGCAAATCCCAGCCTTGGAGATATGGGAGCAACAGGTGCCCTCTCCCCTCCTCACCACCTGTATGGAAGCAAGGCAGGCTTCCCTGCCATTCAAGCCACCCTGAGGCAAGAGGGAGCTGCTGGCTGCAGATAAGGAGCCAGGCAAGTGCCCAAGGGGGGATTACAGCAGCAGGGGCAAAAGCTGAAGCCAAGGGCAGGGAGCACCCTACCTGTGCACCCACAGGGGCCCATGTTCATGGCATGCACCTCTGAACTCCCCAGCCCACGGGCATAGCCAGCAGGTCATGAACAGGTTGAGGGAAATGACTGCTACCCTTTATTCATCTCCCAAGTGGCCACATTTGCAATACAGTGTGCAGTTTGGGAACCCCAATACAAGAGTAGACTGAGAGAGGCCAGAGGAAAGCCGCAATGGTGGCCTTGGTTCTGGAGCATGTTAACATAGGAGGAGAGGCCTGGGAAGCTGAGTTTGTTCCACCTGGGAAAGGGAGATAAAAAAAGGGATTTAATTGCTCTCTTGCATGACCTAAACAGCGGGATGGCGGGTTAGGGAGGTTGGGGAGAAAGCAGGGCTGGGATGGCAGATAATGGGATCTGGTGGGGAAAAAGAAAGCATCACAAAAGGACTGAAAAAAAGAAAGAAATGTCTGAAAAATGTCAAACCCTTCAACAGAAACTTCACAAGCTCTGAAGAAGTCTTGTATTCAGTTTTGGACACTGCCATTAGTAGTTACAAACTGGTAAAATTCAGAGTAAAGAAATGAAAATCATGAGAAGTGTAGATAGAAAAAAGCAGGAAAAGTGGAGCATATCCAGTTGCTAAAAGAGAAGTGAGAAGCATAATGAAACCTGAACATAAAAGGCAGTTACTAAGACATAGGGAGTAGCCTGTCCTTCCTGCACGTTCTGAAGAGAACAAGTCACCTACTGAAGCACTGACCTAAATCACTGGGGGAACTTGTGGATGTTTCTGAAAGAAAGTTAGATAAACGTAATTTGGGAATAGTTTAAATCTAGCTGATCATACCTCTGGGCAAAGAGAGGGCTGGAGGACTTCTCACAGCCATTTTTTCCCCTTCTTAGTTCAGAACAATAGTGTTGATGTAATCCTAGAGCATGAAGAGCCCATGTTAAGAATCCCCCCTTTCCTCTCAACAGAAGTTTTCTTCTACGTTAAATGTACATTTAAATCAAATATTCTGAATGAGTAATACTGAATCACTCTAGTTTCCCACTTTTGTGAGTGCTGCCTCCCTGAATCAGTCATCTGGGTATTGAAAGTTCAGATGGATCCTCTGAGATCGTCAGCTGGACAACACAAATAAGGTTAAATGTGGCATCTGAGTGAGACTTTGCCTTTCTTTGTGCCCAGTGTGTAGCTCTTTGTTCCCCCTGTGTTAACATAATAAATATAACCACAGATTTCTGCAGGCTTGTGGATTTATTAAGTCTTTTTGTCCTCTTTGGTGTCAGTTGTTAGCAGTCAAGGGAGGTTTGGAAGTATATCTCCTCAGCTGGTGATAACAAGACTTGTTATCTCTAGCTCTGACTCATGTCTCCAGTAAGCAAATTCTAATAACTGGATTGTCCATTCAAGTGCTTGGAGTAGTGCTGTCCTGCGTGTGTTTGAAGAAGGGCTAACACAGCTCCATCATAGTTCTAACCATTGGAGGTGGAAGGTGTGAAGCCATGTGTCTCTTGCACAGACAGACATTGGTCTTCCAAGGCAGGAGGACAAACTTCACCTTCCACAGCACTTCTTGGAGCTGGAGATCTTGCAAAGCATATGTCAAAGAGGCTAGTGTCTCTACAGCAGATGATAAAGAATGCTGTCTTTACCTCAGGTCTGCAGAGAAACTTGGTAGTGGGAGTCAAAAGGGTGGAGCAGCCAAGGATTTGGAGGACATGAAGAAGCAATATGGCATAGTTATGTAGGACTGGCAGAGTGGTTGAAAGGACAAGGGGAAATAAAGAAAGGTAGATAGCTTGCATTGGTAAAAGCCAGATAATTCTAATGATGATGCAGGGTGGAGGTAAGGAATTGTTATCAAATTACTAGTTTGCTGCTTTTGACGTTAACTTTATTGGCCTCTAATGAACAACTGCATGAATACTGAAGTTAAGGGAATTTTGGTGTCCAACAGACACCTTCTGTGTGAACTGAGCCTTTAGAAGGGCTCACTGTTCTCTCACACGAGACAAGTGTATGTTCCAAATTTCTTAATTGGGGTTTTTAGGGGATGTTTCTGTTTTCCCCAGCCCTCTCTTTCATTGGGTGAGCAGGAACTTAATTCTGTTTGGAACTTTGACTGTCCTGTTAAAGCCTGATGAGATGGGCCAGTGAGTTCCAACATATATGAGTTAAAGAAATGTGAAGATGTACAGGCACTGCATGGTCATGTAAGCTAAAAGTCTGTTAGCCAAACAGCAAATTATGGGAGTTTTAAATAATAAAAATTCTTTTATTTATTTGATGTCATAGGGGGGATGGTAAGGAAGAGAAAAAAATGTTCAAAGAATTTGTTTCTTAATGCCTTTCTCCTTGAAATATGCATCTGTTTCTAGCAACACTTAAATAAAATGGTGATAAGGCATTTGTTAAATGGCCCAAATTTACTCTGCTTGAAATTGGAAGAGGAGTTACTGAAATTTTGGTAAAGTGCACAGGAGACCTGGAGCTCATAATATACTATGAAAGGTTTGTTTGTTTTGTCTAATTTACATCTTCCAGCCTTTCATTTTCTGTAGAAGGAGATGGAGTACGAATTACTTTTTTAATGCAGCAGAGATTCTCTAAAGGGTACCATAGTCTCTGTAGTCTATTCAGTACATTCGGAATGCAAATTGGTTCCACATCAGAGTCTTTTTGTGAGGCTTTTCATTACAGGAGCACAAGTAAAGCACTCAAATTTCTTTTTTAATTTTAGACAAAGGTGGATCAAAAAGTGGATTGATCTCTATATTTGTATTTTTAAGAGTCTCTTTAATACTTTTTCGTATCAAACATGAGAAGGAAAATTGTTGTATTTCTATGTATTTGGGGACCTCTTTGAAACAGTGAGCAAAGGAATGCTAACACTTTGAAACTATTATTGAAACTATCAATTATTTTCACATTTTTTCCAAAGGCAAAACAGGCTCTTCATCATACCAGCTTTGTGCCTCATTTTTCTTGTTCTGACAGATTGTCTATCTGTAGTGTAATGAGAAGATGGTCAGACTAACTTAACGTTTAGCACATGATATTTTTCAACTTCAAAATTCTCTGTGAACATCAAGCAAGCATATCAACTTATGTTTCTCTAGTGAATACTTGTGTTGAATATAAGCAACAGATCATGAGTTTTTGTGAAATGTTGTGGGAATCATTATATTCCAGCTTTTATATTCTAGATATTAAGTAGGACAAAATTAGACTTTTTTTTTTGCAAACTAAACCAAGACCTGTTGGATTTCTAGTGATTAGTAACATTGTCTGCTGAAGGTGTAGTATACTGAGGCCCATTTTTGTAATTTTAACCTAAGTTTTTCTTAAAGTCAAAGACTGCAGCACTGAATTCTGATTGAAGCAATTGTTTTAGTACTTGTAATGTGTAGGCATTGAAGAAAACTTCAGTGACTCCTCTCATTCTTCTTGTTCTTGCTTACATTTCACTGCTGCTTTCAGGATACATCAACAGGTGAAAAATCTGCCTAGAATATAGCCGGGCCCTGACAAGAAAGGCAGGGAATATACTATGAAAACATTCTATCTTAGAGGCTTGTTGAGGGAAAACTGTGTTGGGGGGTCGCATATACTCAAAAGAGCTTTAATTTATCAGGGAATATGTAAAGGTTGTGGTGCCAGGAATGGTGATGGAAAAGAAGTAATGGACCAGTTAATTGTTCAGTTCTTTATATCAGGTACTACTAGATGTTTATTTAATATGACTTGGCTCTTGACGTGTGCAGTGGTTAGAAAAATGAAAACATCTTCATCTCAAAGGAAGAAATAACTTGGAAAAGTCAAGGAAACTGCACCTGTAAGATTTCTAAGGAGGAGTGACACTGTTGCACATGTTCACATTATTGAATGTTCAACATCTGTAAGAAAAATTCAATGACGTATAGGGATGTAAAGTTCTCTGATTATATGTTATTTGGTTTATGTGGCCTTTCTTATTTTCTTCTTACTGTCCAGTAGAAACAATCTCCTTTTGCTATCCATTCTCTTCTGTACTGTTCTGTTTTTTATGTTAATGTGTTTTTTTTTTCTTGTGATATTCAGTGCCTTAATCTGTGTCTGATTTTGACTCTTTTAGAGGTAGGCATAATGGTCTCCCCTCCCAGTCTTAAACTGTATGTATTTCTGAGAGGTTTTTTTATGACCTAGAAATTGGTACCACTTCTTAAAGATTTGTTCCCTTTTCTTTTCTCCCCACTCCCAGGATTTGGGGTTTTTTTTCCCCAGAAGAAATTCTTGCTTTTTACATAAATGTGTGGAATTGGTCCTTTTTTACAGATTTCTTTAAAAATTCTGTTATCTTCCTCTATTTTAAAATCATAAATGGATAATGCAGACATTGAAACATCCTGACATTGCTGAATCATTACAAAAGCTCTGTAATTACATTTATTATTAATGATTTTCATTAGTGAATTCTTTGAGTTTACATTGGTCTTTTCATCCAAAAAGCTTATAGTACTACTTAATAAAACTTCCATTACATCTCAAAACATCCTTGGAAGACAAATGAGTCCTCAGACTTGTGTAGAGGCATGAGAGAGGAACTGAGGCAAAGACTGCTTACAAGACAAGGGTGGTGAGCCAGTGGCAGATGGAAGAATAATTCTCACGAGGCCTGACTTCTCCCCTTAAGTTTTAACCATCTGGATTTTTTTGTGCAATTTTGAAAGTGCTATGTCTACAATATCACAAGCATTGTTGCGGAGAGAGCAGCCTCCTTCTGCCCAGGAGAGAATGAGACAGCTGGAGAACAAGGAAATTGGGGTTTCCTGGGTCGGACCCTGGGGTCACAGAGGCTTGTACTTAGCATGGTGTGGTGGTGCACATCCCCTTTTGCTCAGCTCCTGGTAGACTTGATTGCCAGAAGCTGGAGGCAGTGTCACTTGACTATGCACCTGAATTTCCTTCTGAGTTTAAGTGCATGACAGAGCTCTGCTTTGGCAGCACACTCTGACCCCTTTGAATGGAGAAATATGCACTGTGATACTAACAGCAAATACCACTAACCTGTGACTAGAAAAAAGTGCCAAAAATGAAGTCACCAGAATGAATGGCTTCTGCTAATGGCATGATCTTTATTCCTACAAGATGCAGAAGTTTGCATTCATCCACGGGAGCAAGAGGGAAGGACAAGTTACATGTTGGATACTGCACCTCACTGATGGACAGGTTAAGCTTCTGTCCATAGCACTTCCTAGCAACACAGAGATTTTTTTTTTTTGAAAGTCTTTTTTTTTTTTTTTTTTGATGAGTAATAGAGTAATATCCTGGATGACAACAAGAAGTCATGTACTGACACCTGAATCAAGGATATAAAAGGCTTCATTTGGTACATAGTTGCCTTTTGCACCTTCTAGACTGGAAGCTTCTGTTTCTTTTTTCAATTCATCATGCCGAAGCAGCTTGCCACTGATGTTGGAGCTTAAGCAAAAGAGATAACGCAACCTTTGAGCTGCTTTCCTCCCAGGAATCTCACTTTGCATGTGTTCATGGAGGAGAAGAAATTTCACAGTTGCTAATGCAGTCACTCCGCTTCAGGTGGGGGTAGAATTATTCACCTGCTATTTTCTCCTGAAAGCAAAGTCCTTTGATCAGGTGAAATAATAGCAACATTTCTCAGGGGCTTGAAAGTAGTGTTCTACAGGAATTGGACTATCTTCTACTGAACCTAACAATTTCTTTCTCTTTCCAGAATCACCAGTGTTAGACTGCAGCCATGCTACACAACCAGTTCTGTTACTAGTCAAGGTGCACTAGGAGCACTACACATGGACTAAAACCCTGCTACCTTTGCATAAACATCAGACAAAATGCTCCTGCTGCAAATACCTTACACTTGAAGAAGCTACTATTTGTTGTTGCTGTTTGGGGGTATATACTTGCCTTTTTGTACCTCATTGTTCATTTTCACTTTTTAATTTTAATCTCAGTCCCTCATATCTGGCAGATTTTCCTGTCAGAATTATCAAATGTGTATTCTTGATTTCCCCCTTTTAGGCTGACCATATTCTACTAAAATGATGGTATTGTGAATGAGAGTTACACCTTTGCTTTGAAAACTACGACATGTTCAGATATGTTCTTCTCAGCTCTGAGCAGCATGAAAGACCTCAAAAATTTTCAGCACATTTTCTGTTGCTGCTTTCTTGTATTTTGCTGCTGGAAGTGAGTCCTTCAATCATCCTGACATACATACAACCATCCATTTATTTCTTTGTTTTAGTGCAAATTGCTTGAGGATACTAAAAGTAATGAAGCCTTTATCTGACAGCCCTTCTCAGACATTAGAGGTATTTAAAAGTCACGTGGATGTGATGCTTAGTGACATGATTCAGTGGTGGACTTGACAGTGTTAGGTTAATGGTTGGACTCAATTTTAAAGGTTTTTTCAACCTGGACAATTCTATGAGCATCATTCACAGTAGTCCTTTTTGGTTGCGTGCACATACATAAATATGCAGTTCTATCTGAATTGAAGGGGGATGTATGTTTCTGCAATGCTCCCAGCTGGGACAGCTCCAGGTGTGGGGCTGAAGCACCTACAAATGTGAAAGCCATGGCTGCAGTTTGATCTGAGCCTGCTCAGCAGGCTTAGAGGCCTCTCTGGCCTGTTGTAGCCGTGCCTGAGCTGCATGACTCCCTTCTGTAAATGGATGCTCTCAGCTTGGCTATGGTGTTACTAACCTTCAAGAGGTCCCTCTCCCTGCATGTGTGTTAGAACACGTGCCTGCATCTGATAGCGGGAACTGAAAGGTTGGTACATCTGAACGGTGGCAGAACAAAGGGAAAGCTTCATGTTTCCAGAAATGCTCTCCTACCTGTTTCTTGCCTGAGAGCCCAAGGAGGACTTCACAAACACAACACCTAAAGTAAGAGGTCATCAAGTTGTATCAATTTGTTTAAGTCTGACCTTCCTTCTTTCTCAAGGAGAATTATTTGGGTTTAATTGTTTTGATAGAGTGATTTCTTAACAATTCTTTCCTCTCAATTTGTTTCCCTATCCCCAATCCGAAATACAACAAACTCACTAATTCAAGTGGGAAATCTTTTTACAACAAATTGACAATATATGAGATACAAACTAATCTGCTGTGCATCATCTTGGACTTGAAACTATAAATTATTTTCTCTTGGAATCTAGCTTCACTCTTTTTGGTTGAAATAATCCAACTTGCCATTCATTCACACTAGAGGGTTACTTGGATATAAGCAAGCACAAAACTCTTGATGACTCAGTAGATGAATAAGTTCAGGAGACTTGAAATGAAACACTTCCATTATACTGACAGTAATTTCAGATGACCATATGAACTGTCTGCAATATAATGAGGAATTAGGAGGGTAACACAAGAGTCCATCTGGCAGAAGAATAACATGAGATCCATTTAAACAGAAAAAATTGTGGCATCAACTGACACTTTGTCCTGATCTCAAATGCAAAATACACTCAAAAAATGGGAAAGGCCAAAAGGCAGATAGAAAATGAAAATTATTTCTCGAGAGCACACATCATGCAAAGGTAACATCTTCTGAATCTTATTCATACTTTCGACTCCAATCATATCAGTTTCCAAGGCAAATAATTTATTTTTCAGAATAGTCTATAGTTCTTGTGATTGATAAAACAGACACCTACAGTGATGGGAATCATTATGCAACAGATGAACTGTGGGATATTCTTAGTCTGAAAAGTTCCCATTCAAGAGACTAAATTGTGTGAACTAGATTGACTGTAAGGAAAACTGAGTCCTGACAGTAAATGTCTGGAAAGATATATTAATGTACAGTAATGGAGTTAGAATAGAGCCTTTTTTTTTTCTTCTATTGCAACTTCAATAATTACTTGCACAAAATGTCTATTAAGTGTCTTTTTAAAGACATAAACCAATTCCTATATATATATATATCCTATATATTCCTTATACAAAAGCTTGAAGTATTTAAAGACGAATTGGACATGTGTAGGAATAGAAATTGATACAAGAGCTTCTTTGTAATTGTGAAACATGTTTTAATAACAGTGATTTTTGCTTTTTTTTTCCTTTTGGCTTTTTAGGAAAATTAGACAAATGTTCACTGAATTCTTACCTTATTTTATTCCAGTTTTTTGAAGGAAAACAAGGAAAAGAACCTACTTCATGCTTCCATTCACTTTTTCTTGAATGACCAAGGTGGTTCACATGAAAGCACCTACCTGAGCCGCTCTCTTGTAAAGTGTTACAGAAGAACCAAATGAAGAACAGCCATTCCATTCCATGGAAAGTTCTTGAAGTTTTTGAAGTCTCTCTGTATCTTTTGGGGGAACAAAATACAAATCAGCCCCTTTCAAATGCCTTTGTGAAAGAGAGCTGCATTGAAATGCCTAGTTTGAGATTAAAAACCTCAGGTATCCAGTTGGGGGTTTTCATTTTGGTCACAGGCGAAACTCTATTGAAATGTTCATGCTCCTCTGAGTTGTTTCATCTTTGATGTAGTGAGATATTTCACTAAATAACACTTTGAAAATGTTTTGACCTGGTCTATGATTTTGATGCTTTTGTGCTAGGAGGAGAGGAACTTAAGCAAGGAGAGCTGATAGACGAGGAGTTATGAAAGGCCTGGAAAAGGAACATGAACACTCAATAAGGTGTTAGCTCTGTGCAGGATCCAGCCTGCTTAAATTGAGACTTAGGTGCCTGAAGCCTAGGGCTCAAACAATAACCCAGTCTGTCTGCTTCTTGCACTGCAAGGCACCTCTATACTGCACTTGGAAATTTCCTGGACACTTACTATAGCCACCTATTCTTGCCTAAAAGCACCTGTTAGACAAGAGACAGGTATCTCCTGCTCCCCAAAGCTGTCATGGTTCAGACAGGCAGGCACCTGAATGGTGTGACTGCTCTGGGGTGGCCCAAAAGCCTGGGTGTGGCTGGGGCTGTGGACTCCCTCTCTCTAATGGGTTAGTGTAATGGTGGGACAGGACATCCTGCTCCTGAGGAAGAGTCAGACTTGGCTGTAATGCCCAAGTCCTCATGCTGTGTGCCTGTGCACAGCGACCCACAGAGGGAAGGGTGAAGGCTTTCCTCCAAATTCTCTAAGACCCAGGAGTCAGAGAGGAGTCTTCAGTGTAGAAAGTCTAAATTCAGTCTTTTGCCTTATCACATGCTCTCATCATGAGGAGATGGAAACACCTAGCATTTCCAATCAGTTGCCTCCACCCACAGCAGAAAGAAGCAGCTCTGTAGACAGCAAACCTCCCAAGACCATGCTGGGAATTTTTGCTATTAAGACAGGCAGACTGGCCAGTGTCCTGCTGAGGGATCTAAAGCATGTGAGACTTTTGCAAGGCAGCGTGTAAAATGAGAGATGAAGTCAGGTCTGTATTACAGCTCTGATTCTATGTTCTCCAGCCTCCAGCATCATGGTGGTAAAATCAGGCTTTTCATACACTGCTGTCTTGCATGTATATTGATGTATATTGATAACTGTAGGTGGTGTGATATGCAGTGCAAGTGACACCTCATCCTGCTGCAGGTGGTGGGTGTGGAAAGCAGTGATTGTTTTAAAAGATACCTGCATTCGTGTAGGTTATGTTAGTTTTATATTATACAGGTAAGTTGAATTGAGAAAGTACAGTTTTGTGGAAATGGAGGTAAAAAATAGAATTAAATGCTTGATGGGAGAATTTTCGTGTCTAGTGCTATTAGAATACCTGCTCAGCATTAGGGAAAAGAAAAAAAAAAAAGTAGCAAATCTGGTAAGGTTTGGAAAGTCATGGCTTAGTTCTCTCAGGTTCAGTAACCTAGATTAGAAAGCATCCCCCTGAGAATCACATTTTCAGGCACTGATAATAATAGAAAATTAAAAACCCAGAAATAAGCTTAAGATGTTGCAGCAGACACACACACACACACACACACACACACACACACACACAGTGGTGCATCCTCCCCAAGAGAGGCTAAAAATATTTAACTTTCATCACATGGACAGACAGATATAAATGCTCAATTATTCTTGGAGATTCATATGTAGCACACTAGGAAATTATAAACTGGTCTTCAGAAAGAATTACACATAGAGATTGAATTTGTGGATCCCGTACATCCTCACAAAATCTTCCAGTCTTGTCCCAGAGTTTGTCTTAGAAAGATGACTTAATACCAAAGCTACTGGCAAGTATTTATGGTAATTCAGTTCCAGTTCTACCCTACACATTCTTTATTATGTCTTTGGCCAAGCGGTTATTTCTGTGTCCCATTCCTCATCTGTAGAAGAGATGTCATCTTTTTCCTCCTAGAAGGTAAGTTTCTCTGCTCTGGTACTGTCTTTTATGATGAGCATAGAGGAGGCAATCTTGTTGAGTGCCTCTGAGCTTCCACAGCATGCAATTGTCAATGGTAATGTGTTCAAATTGAGGGAGTGATTAAATCTAGAAGACTGCTTTGTTGTTTGTGTTGTGTAATTATTAGCATTCATTAAAAACAGGTATGTCTAATTTTTCCAGCTCTCAGCAAGCTGACTACAATGATGGTATTATGGGTTGGGTTAAATTGACTGGAACTGGTGAGTGAAATAGCTGTCCTTCTGTTATGAATAAATGCAACAAACACAGAGCTAGGCAGATTAAAAAAACAGGGAGGAAAAAAAGACTTGTTCAGTATGCGAGCTGTGGATTTGAACTGCTCACAGAGGAGTTGAAAGCATGGAGCTTTGGTGGGATTTCCCAGGGTATTGTTTAACCATGTGCACACAGCTCTCTTCAGTGAGTAAACAGCAAGCGAGAGGGGGCACAGAAACAGCAAAACTGCAAATACCATCTAAGAAAATGTATGCAAGAGAGAAGGTGCTTAAACATTGTCACTAGAAACTGAGAGCAAGGAGTAAAGAAACACCTGTGCACAGAGATACTGGGTTTTGGCCAGCCTGTGTGAATACACAGGGCTGTATCACAGAGTCTGTCCTCAGCTGAAGTGCTCCAGCAGTTATATCTCATCAGGAAAAGTGGTCTTGCTTGAGCACACTGCTCTGTCTTCTCTGCAGTGCAAGTGGAGGCTGAAGTTGCCCTCACTCTCTGTCAATCAGACTGATTGCAAGTAAGTTTATAATCAGTGAGAAACAATACCCAGTAAAGAAACTATTTTTTTTAATGAAATCCCCTCATATCTAGACATATCTAGGGGTGCTAGTGTTTAGAGGAGAGGAATATCAGTCTTCAAGAGGATACATGGCCATTGCCTCTCCTTTTCCTGCATTTTCCCTGCTTTGGCACAGGTGTTACAACTTGCCAAAGAAACCTGATGTATGTAGAAGCACAAAATCACAGCCTATGTTTTCAGGTGTGCAAGCAAATCACCTGGGTGAAGAGCAGCCTCTGCCACACTGGGCAGCCACCACTTTACAGAAAAGTCACCGTTACCACACGGTAAGAGGCCCTGGGGATGCAGAGGGGGAAATCAGCCGTGCATGTTTTGGGTGCTGGTGTGCCGGGAGCTGGGAGGGACTGGGTGCATTCCCCAGGAGACCAATGGCTCAAAAACAAGCCCTGCTGCTCAGTGCAGGCACAATTGCTCCTTTGTTCGCTGTGGTGGGAAGAAGGTAGCTCGATGTGGAGGATGCTGTGGGGAGGCCGCCGCGATGCCCTGCCCTGCTCAGAGCTGTGACCATCCCTGAGCCAAGGAAAGAGAGACCAAAACAGAATTAAAAAGCACTTTTGAAAGAAATTCCTCAGGAAAATGTGCAAAAAAAAGACACTGGTGCTATTTTGAAATCCAGGGCGACGTTTCACTTGATCTCAATGGTAGGAGAAAGGAGAAAGTGTTAATTTTTCATTCACATGCTGGGGGTGGTTTGGCTGGTGGGGGAGGCAGAACCATGCTCTGAGCAAGTTTATATAGGTTACTGTGCCAAGAGAAATTACAAGGTGTTGCAAAAGGGCAGTTAAGAGAAACGTAATACTCCTGTTAATAAAGGCAGATGTTGCTTGTGTGCCACTACAGATACCTGTGCCCCTAAAGTACCATCTGGTAATCTTTGTTGCACAGTTATTCAGCTGAAATAGGTTTAAGCACTCTGCTTAGACTAGACACCAGTCTTCACATTTGCACATGCCAAATAAAAAAAATCTTGTTCCTGCACCTACTAAGTGATATAAGAAAAATAACATCACAACTATGGGTTGTTCATGCAGATCCACTGCAGGAAATATCACCAAGTTTTCAAAATGCCACTGATGACACAGAGTAGCCATCCAAAAGCAAGAGTGAGAATGAATTTTAAAGATGCCTCGCCTCAAACAGGATAAATAAATTGTGGGGTGTTTGAGGAAGTATTTGGTGTTGGACTTAGTTTGGCCCCAATGTTTTGTTTGATCACTGCAGGCATTTCAAAAATTGTATCCTAGGCACAGGGTGGAGAGCAGAGAGAAGAATGCCCCAGTACATCCTATATAAATGTTATATAACCCTGTATCAAGGATATTGAGACAGGTGTTTGACTGTTAGAAAACGTCTAAAAGAGTATTTCCCCTGCAAGTTTCATTCTGCCCTTTATTTGTGTTTCTGCATGCAGTAAGTGCCAAAGGGCACTGGTCATATCAGGGTGTTACAAATTCCTCCCCTCTTAACCCCGGTGAGTATCTTTAAGTATGGTTGGCACTCTGGGGCCAGCTTCTGATCTCTGTTGCAATGAAGGGTTTACTGCACTGCCTAAGATTTGCTCCTGCACAAGCAAAAGCAGAAGTGGGAGGGTGATGGGCAGAGGCAGCCAAAGAAACAGCTAATGGGGAGGGACAGTTAAAAAGAAAGCAAGAAGAAAATGTAGAGCAATACTCTTTTTATGTATAATTGTTTAAGTATCTTGATGATGTTCTGTGGTTGCTTTCTTTGGTTCTTATTTTATAGTATATTATCATAAGAGTAGGTTGTGCAGGGTTTTCAGGTCTCTCTGACACAGGCACTGCTTAAAAAGATGACTGAATATTCTACTCTGTATGTTTTCCTTCTCTGCACACAGTCTGCTCTGTGGATAGTAGTTAGAATTCTAGTGGGCTGCCCTACTATTAAAATACCTTTAATGTTTTATTGAGGTGCCTCCCACTTGAAAATGGTTTAGCACATAAAGGTGCTTTGCTCGTTTGAGAAAAAAAAATTAAGTTATATTTCTGATGCAGAGGCAAGATTGTTTGGGCAGCTCTCCTGTAGATTGCTCTTTATGCAAATGGTGCCTTGGGAATGGGCAGATGAAAGTCTTTCAGGGCGGGATGATGATGCAAATGTTTCACCTACCTGCCTGGGAGAGCTCTGTTGCAAGAAGAGAAACAAGCCCTCCTGCACGTTGCTGACTTTATCTCTTTCTGTCTGAAAGTTCAGCATCTGCCTTAGAAAATAATTACTCATTTAAAGTAAAGAAGGAAAGTCCAGTGTGCCTGTTTTTGAGCACTTTGCCTTAAGAATATAGATTCAAAAGTTTAAATCCCTGTCTCACCGAGGGTAGAGAAAGGAAGAAAAGAGGTAAAACTGGAAAGGGTGAACTAAAAAACAAGAAAGAGAGTGGATAAAATCAGAATGGCAAGAAAATGTAAGTCTATGCAGGTTTGTTGTCTTGAATGACTAGAACGGGGACTTCTGTAACTAGGAAAACAGATGGAATAGTTGCTCATTGAAAAGAGCATTTTCCAAGCCAGTTTCAGCGAAAAGAAAGCTGCACTTTGGTAAAGGGAGGAGAGACCAGACCATCCAGGCTGGGAGAAGAGAGGAACAAAGAGCTCAGTTCTAATAATTCTGATTAAACTTTTTTCTGAGAACCTGTCTTAGCTGGGTTTGCTTGGCCCTCATTTCAACACAGTTGTTGACTGCCTGCAAAATCTTTCTCTTGGTATTCCTGTATTGGTTTTAGTAGTAGTAGTAGTAGTAGCATTAAAGCCTATGGATACTGCTAAAAAATGCTTTGTGTATTCAAAGTGCTGCGTACATTTAACTCTGATGCCAGTGTGCAACTGCTTACAGAATTGTGGTGGGACATTTGACTATCTGGGCTATTTCCAGCTCTGGGGTTCTCCCTCAGGCTCCTGGCAGGGCTCAGGACACAAGCTGTTTTTCATGGGATGCAGTGTGGCACATATGTCTTCATCCAGTGTCCTTCTTAAAGGGACAGTCGAGCATGCTCCATGAATTGCTGAACATCTCAGGGAGAATCAAAGCCCCTGGAATCCACCTGAAAGTCTCTGAAAGAGTTGGAAGATTTTTTTTGAGCTGAGATAGAGTTAGCTCCAGCTCTGCACTCTGCAGGACTCTGAGCAAAGGCCTGATTTGGTACCAGACTTCAATCCTCAGTTCAACAGTGTCTGTTCATGCTCCATGGAGATGCCTGCAAGGAGCTGACTGAGCAAACTTAATTTTTCATACTAACATTTCAAGATGACAAAGGAGAGAATGTCACCTGGGGGGGTCTGTGGATGATTTGAACACATGGTTGTGTGTATTAAAACCTTGTTGTAGTTACCAGTAACCATGGCATGAGTTTTATGTTTGCCATCCTTACACAGCATTTTCTTTGTCACTGAATTAGTCTCCAAAAAACTTGCTGTTATCCTGGTTGCTAGTGTACCCACAGTGTGCAGCAGGAGATTAAGGGAGGCACTGTGAAAGTCTGAAACGCCACAGGCATTGCAAAGAGCCAATGGAACTTCCTCCATTGGAAAGAAAATCCTGTTACTGCCCCATAGAAATGGCTAAAACCTTTTATTCAGCCTCTCTGCCAGGAACAAGATGTTGACAGCATCACTTCAGAATGTATTATCCTAAATGGTGTCTGTAAACCAGACCCCTGCCACTACTATTTTGGAATGTCTGCGTAATACATATCTTTCCAATAATTGAAATATTATTGCTGCTTCTCTCATGACCTTAGTTAAGTCTGCTGCAAAAACAGAGTAAACTTGCAGTTCCAGTGCTATGGTACAGACCTGCTATGTCTGCCTAATTTAATAAAAAAGTCTGGAAAACAGTCAGCATCTGAAGAACAAAATGCCTTTTACTATTGTGCAAAATGACTCTTACTGGAATATCTTTAAGTACTACTGAAAGAGAGCAGACATTCACCTCTTCCATTTCTCCCCCCTCATCTGTCCAGAGAAGGAGAGTCCATTTCCTCCACTAATTTAATTAAGGCTGAAAATACAATTTGAAATGGACAAGTGGAGCTCTAGATTTATTTTCATATGCAGAAATCTTGGGGTTTGCTTGTTGGTTTTGCTTTTTTTTTCATGTCTGGATAAGGAGGATCCTCTGAGGGGTGATGTTTATTTGAAGCCAGATTTGTCAGATGTTTACTGTCTATCTTCCAGGCTGGAGAACTGATAAGGCAGAGAAGAAATATTATGGCTTGAATACTGCAGAGGGGGTAAAAGTAATTTTGCCTAGAATGAACAGACCATCAGTCCCAAACAGAAATAGGTCTCCATATTTTCTGCAAAGCACTATTTAGGAAAGTAAATTGGAAAAAAAAGGGGAAGGGAATACTGCTCATACTTAAAATTTAATTCCACTGTCAGTACCCATTTTCTACTTGAAATAATTTTTCAAAGCAGAAAAATGGGAGGAGAGACAAAAATTAGAGAAGTATGGCATATTATATTAGTTATATCAGAAATAATGAGTGATTAGATCTGAGCTGTTGAGGAAAGTTAGAGGAGAAAGTTATTAGCAAAGCACCAGGGGAATTGTCTTTGAACTAAAATTTTGAGGCTTTGTTGAAAGGTATTATACAGAGTATTCAAAACAAGTTAATGTGTTCAATAGAGAAGTCTCTGGATGGAAGTATTTAGTGTGAGAACACTCTGGAAGTCGAATGATGATTGTGTCATTCCTTCTCAGACTTCAATATTTCAAAGAGATCAATTTTTTTTATAATTAAGAACTGAAGGCAGCGAAAAGGTGGCTGGTAGCTCTCTGTTGTCATGTGGGGGTGAAAATAATTCTAAGCCAGTTGTAAAGAGGAAGAACAAATCCAGGTGCCCAGGACAGGTGGACACACCAGTCAGTCTGCTGTTTTGGTGGCAGGTAAAGTGTGTCCAGTTCTGGGCCCCTCNAGCTGTAACTTGCATGCTGCATCTCCAATGCTGTCAAAAACACTGCAGTCCTAGTTCAAGCTACTGCAAGCAGTGTTTTAAATGGCTTTCAGGTAGGAAGAAAAGAATCCTAAACATGAACGCATTGCTGTGACCAGCAGACACTTCATCATGACTGAAGATGGTAGTGACTGCTCCAAAGAAGAGGGGTTGATAAGCTGAAATGGGACAGTACATTCATGGCCATCCTGACAGCTGTCAGGGTACTAGACATCACCTGCAGCACAGCTTAGAACAGGATTTCTGAACTGGGAATTTACAAGCTGTCTTGACTGCCAATTTAAAACTAAACTAAATCAAGCTGCTGCCTGTGAAAACAGCAAAAAAGAACATTCTGGAAGATAGGAACAAAAAATACTGTTAAAATTTGGAGGGATTGTTTTGGATTTTTTCTGCTGTTGTTGATAGTTGGCTGGTTGGGTTTTTTCCTAGTAGTAAACAAGAAAGCAACTACAAAAGCTGATTTCTTCTTGTTACACTTTTTAAAACTATCGTTGTTTGCACCAACAATGTTCTTGTTAACTGAAAGCCCAGCTTGAACAAGACTTCACATAGAAGATGGTTACAAAAATGACTCCAAAGGTGGCAGTATCCTTTAAGCTGCAGGAAGAGAAGGTAATGCTTACACCTTCCTTGCATCTGGCTCATATATCAGTGATCAGGGAAGCCTGGGACAGTGTTTCTTATTAGGTTTCTGTAATACGATGCACACCCAGATAACTAAACCACCTTTTTTTTTTCAGCATCGGTTTTGAGAAAGGAAGGGGGAAGTCTGGATGAGTCTGGTGAGGGTTCTGTCCTCTCTTTTTTTTGAGGTTAGAGGCTAAAAAGAGAAAACTGTGATGTCTACAGGGAAGCAGTAGCCAAGAGCAGCCACAGGTACTTCTGTGAGCAGTACTTCTGCCATGTGTGCTACCTTAGAGTGAGTCTCTGACAGGATCTACTTACTGATAAAATTCAGCCTTCTGCATGTCTTGAAAGGGAAGATCAGAAGATTAGGGAGATTCTTCTGGAGGCAAGGATGGAGTTCAGCTGGAGATTTGTAGATATTCTGAAGGAAAGGAAAGAGCAACTGCGTAGGCTGCTCAAAATTTGCCCAGTAAGAACACTTAACACATGAACTGTTCAATAAGGAGGGTGACCATCCAAGAAAGAGGAAGATATCATCTAGTGGAGTAAACTGATCTTGAAACATAGACAATCAAAGAAAAAAAACAAAAAAAGGGAGGTGCTGGTAAAGGGAAGACATGATGCATATGGAAAGACACGTAATTCCCATCAAAAGTCCAAAGTTATGTGGAACTTGTGAAGAAGCAAAGGTTAACCATGAAGATTGCCAGTCCATCTTAAAAAAGAACCCCAACCCCCCCAGGCAGAACGTGGAGAGCTTTTGAAGAGTGAAGCAGTTGCTATTCAGCAAAGAGAAGTTCCATTTTGCAAAGTGTAGTGATAAATTAAGACTTGATAAAAATCAAGCCAAGACTTGCAAAGGATATTAAAAATAAACCATGAAAGATCCTACAGCCATCCAAGTAGAGGGGGGACAAAAGAAGTTAAGCTTTCACCCAGGCATAAAAATAGGAATGTGCTAATGAAGCCTGTTTATGATGTGAAGTTAAAAGTACTGGTAGTGTGAAAGAAAATGAGAATGTCATGCAGAAAACATTAGGTGATGGTAAAACCTAAAGAAACAGAAATGCAATGGAATTTAGTAGAATGAGGTCCTGTAGTCGCTACACTAACAGTGACTGCTAATAGCAGTTTATGCTATAGGATAGGGCTGAACAGAAGGAAAGAAAGAACAAGATTGGTTTTCTTGGTAGTACAGTTACAAAAGAAAGAGGAAGGACATCTAAAATCTGTCAGAGGAGGTATTTTCCCTTTCACGTGGAAAATATGAATACTATTGTAGAAAGTACTTACAATCCCTCCTTTGCATAGTGTCTGTAATTCTGGCTGCTCAAAAGCATGAATCCAAGTGAAACAGTCAACACAAAGGGCTAAGAGAACAACTAGAGAGGCTGTAATGTGAAAGAAGACCAGAAGATCCCAATGAAATAGCAGTGGAGATGACTATTGTTGCACACTATGCACTGTAAACTTCTACAGTATATATGCACACTGTGCACTATAATCTTTAGTGAAAAGGAGAACCAGGGCCAGGCTGAAACAGAAATCAGAAGAGTAAACTAATAAAAAGAAACTTTGATTATTTATAATCAGTAACTCATGTTGTTTATACGCAATAATAATGTTTTTAACACGCAGTGAATATGCTAAGGATAGGATTATAAGATTCTAACTGTCTGAGGAGGGAGATTCTAGGACAGCTCTCCACCAGGAGTAGTGAGGACAGAAGTAACTAGTTCTGTGATGGAGATTGAACAACTTACAGAAAAGTAGTACATGATATCATGCCCTGCAAGAACAAGGAACTGGATTTAATAGCCCTTATAATCTCCTGTTTCTAGGAAAGAAGATAGAGATAGAGGGAAGCAAATTGCCAAGGTCAAGGCACAACAGAGAATTATTCAGGAACTGGGAATCCTGGTGGTTTCTTGAAGTGAGGATCGTATCTGGAGTTTGGACTGAAATGCAAGTCTACGAAATGCAGATAATGTGTGCTTGGGAACCAAGTAGAGTGGGATGATAGAGGATTTCCCTGGTATCTGCTTTTCCCTTTTCATTGCTACCTGACTACAGAAAGGCTTTCAGCTTCATCACTCTAGCATGTTTAGTGCAGCCTCTGCAAGAAGTAGGCTAATACTTTGAAATGGTGATTCTCTTGAATTTCAAACAGTTTCAGATTTGACCCTGTTTACTTATTCAACAGTTGTTTTATTCACAGCAGAGTGTGAGTAATGACTGTTCATTCGCATACAGGTGTTCAGCTGCAAACTAGATTCATAACTTGTTCTATTTAGCCCAGAGAAACGAACTATACCATGTGATTTTTGGGTGACCGGTTACATATAGTATGAGCTGGGGACACTTGAACACTTTATGAGTATCTACAGTATCAATACCCTCCAATTTGTCTTGATTTACCCAAACAGAAAAAATCTAAGCCCATCAGACACACAATTTGTAGTGAACTGTTAAGGCAGCCATGACATTTGCCTGCTTGTTCAGCTTATCTATCTCACCAAGCTGAGCACGTCCAAGTTAATCTGGATGGGGTTTATGTCAGAAGCAAGCTGGGGATGATAACCTTCCCTTTGGCAATACATGTAAAATAACTCATGTTTCTGAAACAGCTCCCTTGAGATTCTCTGGCGGATTGTGTTAGGAAAGCGAAAGTGCTGTTGCTGCCCTTCTGTTTTATTATATTAGCCTTCGGAAGTAGATTGAGTTTGAGAGATGATGCAATGTGGTTTGAGGTGTTGGATTTTCTGGGATTGTCTTAATGAACCTCACACTTTATTTTCACATGTGGAGAAAAGTTTGTCACCTGCTGCTCTTGTTGTTACCTCTGCTGGGGCAGCGCGTCTTGATCCAGCACTACCTGCTGCACAGAGCTTCTTAGATCAGTGGCAATGGAGAAGAGAGTGGAAGGACACCTAGCAGACAGCCTCATAGACAATAGTGTCAGCACATCAACAGTCACTCAGTCACTGTGAACACTCAGCGTTCTCTGTGTCAAAGGACTGTTTGACAGAGAAGGAAGGAGATTTCTAGGGGTTTATAAGGAGCTGCTGCCCCCATCATAAAAGCCAGCAGGGCAGCAAAATCTAAGGTAGTCTTTGAAATTTTAGAGATGGATAAGTGTGGCATTGGAAACGTAAGCCAAAATCTCAGTATGTGAGAATCTTCATGTGCTACTTCACCTGGATTGCTCCAACGGTTCAGATGTTCATGGCTGACCTGAAAGAGGTCAACCCCTACTGAGAAGTGGGGAGAGCGAGTGTGTGTATAAGAGTTTTCATGCATAGAAACTCTCCCTGGGTGAGAGTTTTGGTGCCTAGGAACAAGGGCTGTATCCTGGAGACACTGGGAGAGGCAGCATGGTTTAATAAAGGTTGTGACATCATGTGCAGGTTTCAGGTGTGGATGCTGGGCAGGTAGTGGGGTGATGGATGCTGACCAGGAGATCTGGTGACAATGAGGAGGTGGAGTTGAGGAGGTTTGTATTTTGCCACATGCTGAGTATCATCTCTGTGCTATACACAGCAGTGATCTTGAGGCTATTTGTTGCTTCTGCTTCCTGTAATTCTCCATCAGAAGTCAGCAAGCACTCTGGCTTTCCCTTTTGTAAACAAAAAGTCTCTCTGTTACTGCAGTTATGGGATCACTTTCATTTTGGTTCTCCTCTGAAACCTGTTCCAAGTGTTGATCACTTGTCTTAAAAAACTGCAGGCTATTATCCTTTTTAACAGAAATAACTGTTTCCTTCCTTATCACACTCCCACTGTCTGCTTAGGGTGGTGTTCTGGTGCTGGCTATAAATGCTATTCCAGTACTTGAGAACACCTAGAAGGACCGCAAGATTTGCTCACTCACAAATAACAGGTTTGTTAGAGTAATTTCTTCCTCCTGTCACTTGAAACAGCTTGAACCTTTCAGTGTGTTCATAACAAATTCAGGCGTTCTAGATCACATAGGAGAGACACTGCTGACTCTTCTCAATTTGTCTCAGCTGGTGATTCCGGTATCCCAGGAAACAGGATGATGAGGGAGAAGTGAGATAACTTGGGTAAAGCAAAACCAAGGATAACGCAACACCTTTGAATATTAAGAAAATATTTACTTGGCTTCTGTGTTCCTGCTCCTCAGATCTAATTCTGTCTGAATTAGGTGAAATAAAGATTAAAAACTGCTTCTGCTCTGGGGCCACTGTTTGGGGCGTTCCGGGAATGCTGTATCTCATTTATATTTGTACCACACCTGGTCACAACTCAGTCAAGGTCTGATTAAAGCCTCTAGATGGTATGTGATAGACCCAACTGCTGGGGTGTGATAGGCACAGAGTGTGCTTCCATCCTTGAGATGGAGGCAGTGGTGGAAAGGAAGAAAACTATCCCTTCCCATAATGCGCTCTGGTGTTCCTCTGGAGTAAAAGTAGCATATTTCCATTTGGAAGATGTAACCCTGCAATTGAAATGAGACCTTAATTTAGAAAAATATTAGTTTCCATGTTGCCCATGGGCAACCACAGGGCAAAAACGGTTGTGAAAGTGGTACCACTTTCCATTTGACTGTGAATTTTGTGTGTGTGTGCTGGAGCTCTGCTTCCAGGAGGCCTCACACCCACCACCCTTGATTATTTGGGGATGTGACAAGGCTGGAGACTGGTGAGAGCCCACTGAACACACAGGGGCTTGCTCTCTCCTCCCTTCAGTTGACTGGCAATGTATTCCCACAATAAAACTTTTAATTAGAAACCTTTTGCCTCAGTGAGCATATGTGGAACTAAACTTACTTCCTGGCTTTTGTGAAGTTTCACTTTCTCCCCTAATTATTTGTTATTTTATTTTTCAAACAGGTGCTAGATACATTCCCTTTTCATACGCCTAAATTGTGTGTCATCAGCAGGGGTGAGCTAGTTGCCTGTAAGGCAAGTGCCACACTGCCTTTTCAATGCGGTAATTGGACTGGTGAAATTTGTGGGAGTGCAGGGGAGGTTTTCTGTACTTGCTTTTGTGCAAGGCAATACATTCTTCTTAGATTAAATATTTACTGGAGAAAAGTTGGGTTACTGTTGTATGGATCAGAATGCCCACTTCACTTAGCAAACTGCATTCTGGGTGGGCCTGGCAAGTGTCACCTCTTGATGAGAGCCATGAGCCACACAACCCTGTTCAAGCCTTTGCATATCTGTGACCTAAGCACAGCTTCCTTACAGTCCTTCAGAGGTTTAATTTGATTTTTGCTGTTGGTTTTACTGCAGCGTTAAAATGCAGGGATTCCTCTGGCATGCAGATCTAATTAGGCAGAAATGTAGAAAAATCAGGAACAAATCCTCTTTTCCCTGAAACCCAACAGTCCAATGACTGCCATATAATCAAGTGATATTTAGAAAGCCCTAGATGGAAAGTGGAAGCTAGCTGAATGGCTGTCACATTTACAATCTGTATTTCAGGCCACATGAAAGAGACATTTGAGAAAAAAATCTGGACTATGCACATTTAGTTTCTTCTATTTGATAGAAAATTTGCAGGTACAAGCCTTTCACATGGACAACAGCAACGCTATTGATAACACACTGAGACTGCAACATTATCTATGCTATTTCTTTTTTTTCTTAAAGCCTAATATTTTTGAGAATTAACTGCAACATATATTGGACAATTATCTCATAAATAATCAGAATTGTATATTCAAGTATTACCAAGCATCTGCATACAGACAGAAACTGC
Organism: Brachypteracias leptosomus; assembly: GCA_013401335.1. Lineage (NCBI taxonomy): Eukaryota > Metazoa > Chordata > Aves > Coraciiformes > Brachypteraciidae > Brachypteracias > Brachypteracias leptosomus. Next base: position 234,014 of record VYZX01006255.1, read on the forward strand.
AGCTGATTGACTACTGTCCCTTCCCAAACAATGGAACTGCTACATATAATAAAGGAGAATTAAATCTGCTGTCTAACAAAATGGTTTTTTGGTTAAAATTACAAGAAAGAAAGTTAGAGATCCAGACATTGCCTCATTTATGAACATACAAACATTTCTGGCAGTTTAGTAAGTGATGCAATGTTTATTCTTTCAATAAACTATTTCAAATTGGTTGTTAAGCCACAGTTGTAATTCGCATGAAATACAGGGAAAATCAGAAGGGCTGCAGCACCTCTTCAGTGCTAGGGTTTTAATCATCCCTACTGCTCTGCACAGCACACAGCTCACACCAGTGCTCATGTTGTGCTTGAATGTTGCACAACACAGGCGGGAGAAATGATGTGACAATTTTCAGATCACTGCAATGCTTAACTTTGAGTGATTTGCAACTCTACCTGCTGAAACCACCAAATGCCATGTCATTCTAGATGCTATGGCCCCAACCTAAAGGGTGATGTAGATATCTAAATGGTGTCACTGGCCTCCCTGGCTCACTGTGCTGGTGGCAGTGGCTTACTTAGACATGGTACCAAACACAGACCCATTGTTTTACTTTCCAATACCTCTTCACAAACTCACAGAATCACAGAANTAAGCTGTTTTTAAATTGTAAAACTGAAAGAGCTATCCCAGGCAAACACTAGGCAAGGCACGCTAACACTGAAGTAATTTATATTTTTAATCAGAAAAATAAACTGTTCTTCAGGAATTATTTTAGTTTTATATACTAATTATTTGGGAAAATAAGTGAATATTTTATTCCAGAATCCTCCATTAACTCAGAGAAATCCTTGTCTCTATGCTGTTGGCATCAGCTGGTGCTCCCAGTTCTCCTCTGCTAACCATTTCTCTTCCATGCTGGACATTCCTTGACATTTAAGGGACCACTTGTGACCCAGCTCCCATGGCACAGCTGCTCCAAGACTGCACCCTCCCCACAGGCTTTTCCCCAGTGTTTTTTTTCTTTTGTGGAAGGGTAAGGTATTTTTTTCCTGCACAAAAGAGAGGAGCCTGTGTGTGGGCTGCTGTGTGTGTCGCAGCTGGCAGGTGGTAACTCGTTTCTCTACAAGAAAGAGAGCTGCTCCTGAGCCTTCCCTGCCCACCCAGCTGCACCTAGGCTGGGGCTTGCCTGTGGAAACAGGGCAGGAGCCAGGGGTTAGGGAATTGGAGGCTGTCAGGAGAGATAGGTAGAGTGGGCAAGGGTGGGTCTGGGCTGTGGTCAGGCACTTGCAGGACTGTGAGGATCTGTGGGAGAGATAAAAAGAGGGGTTGAAACAGTGTGTGTTGGTTTGGGTAAACCTGTGTAGAGAGACTGAAGAGGAACAGAGGACAGGCAAATTCATTATTCTTCAGAATGATTTCCAGCCCTATCTTGGGCTGACCCTGCTCCTACAGCTCCTCCTCTGTGTTTGGAAGAAAGCATGAACCATGCTGTGACTGACTTCCACTCCCTTGCACCCATCACTTCAGGCTGTTGCTGCGGTCTGGTCACCTCTGCTAGGCAAGCAGTGAGCTACAAAAGTCTCCACCACCCTTGGGCTGCCCATGCTGCCTGTTTCCAGTACCTGAAGGGGACCTACAAGAAGTCTGAGGAGGGACTTTTCACAAAGGTCTGTAGTGATAGGATGAGGGGTAATGGGTTCAATTTGGAAGAGGGTAGATTTAGAATGGAAATTAGAAGGAAATTCTTTACCCTGAAGCTGGTGAGACACTGGAACAGGTTGCCCAGGGGGGTTGTGAATGCTCCATCCCTAGAGGTGTTCAAGGCCAGGTTGGATGGGGCCTTGAGCAACCTGGTCTAGTGGGAGGTGTCCCTGCCATGGCAGGGGGGTTGGAACTAGATGATCTTTGAGATCCCCTCCAACCCAAATCATTGTATGATTCTATGAAATGTGGGGAGGAGCTAGAGCCTTCACATTCTCCTAGGGATGGACAGATTACACCCTTTCTGTGGCTGTGGGAGCTTCCCAGGGCAAAAGACATATCCCCAACACCCCCCAATCTGCTTGGGGGAATAAGTTTTGAACTTTTTTTCTGAGGTCTTTCTCAGAGTATAATTTTTTCTTACTGTTAGTAGTGGCTGGGAAACCATAGCTGCCATTATCATCAGCAGGAATTGGCAATATTCAGCACTTCTCTGGATTGATCCTGAGGGGGTGAGACACCTAACTAGGAAGTATGAAAGTTGGACATCTGACTCTGAGCTAGTCACCCTAGCCACTTATTTACACATTAGATAAAGCTCTCGCTTCACATGTTTTCCTGTGGCACAGAAGGCCAGCATGCTTCAGCTATTAAGTGATTTAAACTGCTGTCACCAGTGAGTCAAAATCTTTCAGGGAAGATGAGTTTGGCAAAAATTACTTCTGATCTTTAATTGGTCTAATAAACTATCTTTGCAAGGAAGGCCAGACTCACAGTCACATGCTCAGGAGTAGGTCACATTAAATTGCTTCTGCTATTTACTGCACTGCTGACTGATGGCAGAGAAGACATGTGGTGACCTCCACTTTGGCTTCCCCAGTTGCACAACACCCTACTGGTTCTTTTAGATTACAGGACTGAGTTTCTTGATTTTGCTGCTTGAAGGTCCTGTGGGTTTGGTTTGCTCAAGGTTTTTAGCTCTTCTAGAAGGCTCCAGTGATTTTCCACCTAGACTACAAGAGCTGGGATTTCCTCAGCAGCCCTCCTCTCTGATGAGAAAATGCTCTCAACAGATCCTACCTTCTTCAGGCAGAAAAGACAATAGCCTGGCAGTGTCTGAATGTTTATCAGATATTCTAAGTTCATTAAATGAAATTGAATGAGGCTTTTAACAGTATTATTAGCAAGATGAGAATAATTTAAGAGAGTAGGAGAGTGCTTAATTTCCTACCTTTAGCAATAAATTGAAAATAAAATGTAAATGTCAAGTGGTAATGTGGCAGTGTGCTTAGCAACCAGATGATCAAATGTTATGAAAATGCCAACAGCAGTAAGTCAGAGCTGCGTGTTTGTGTGTGTAAATAGTCTTCTCTTCCTAGGATCTAAGTGTTGGCAAAGGTTATTTTGTTCCTTTCCACTTCTTCATTCGAGTGATAATTAGCTTAACGAGATTAAAAGATAGCAGAGAGCCAATATAACTTTGATGGAACAGCAGGCCCAACATCTCCAGATACAAGAATATACCTTTACATTAGCATGGCAATCAAAGTGGTATTAGGCTGGATAGAAATGAGACAGACTTTTCAGACGCTTCACAAGGCTGAAGTTGGTATGAAGAGTGGATGTCTGATAAGCACAAGAGGTGCCCTCAGGCTTTGAGATGAAGGTCAGATATGATTATGGGGATTTAGATAAAAGAAGTATGTAAAGGGACAGCCTCCCATCTTAGGATGTTTGTGAGACCTTCATGTCCATTGGAAAATCTTGAGGGACAAAGAGAATGTACTCCTACGTTTTGGGAAAAACTTGTTTGATCCATCATGAGGAAACAAGGCAATTGTTACACAAGCTATGCAAGCCTTTGTGCTAGGTATTAGCTAGGTATTATCATGGACTTGCTGACCACCATTCCCTGCCTTCATGTTTTCCTCATTATACCATATTACATTTCTCTCCTTTCTCAAATATTTGTGAAGTGTTACTTTTAAAGAGTTTTCTTGCCTTTTTCTGTTAAATCAGCCTCTTTAAGGCATTATGCATTTTTTTGTAGCTTTTCATTGAACTACCTGTGTTTTATCAATACCTTTTCGACAATAAATTACCAGGTGTCACTGTGCTATCTGAGCAGCTATCTCATGAGAGTATTAAACTATTTCTCCTACCTCTGGAACAGCTGCATTTTATAAAACAAAGAGATTTTTTTTTCCCCTTCAAGCCACTTGAAAAAAAAAAAGGACTGAGCTACTCCACAAGAAAGCTCTTCCCGTGGCATCAGTGACATGTAAGTTTTACCTATGAACATACAGCTAGATACAGTGCTAAGAAACTGTGAACATCCATGGGCATCACTAGTGGAAAAGGGCCCTGAGCCTTTTCCCAGATAGCATGGAGATTTTTGGAAAACCTGTTATAAATGTGATGCAGATGAAGTGCCTGCTACTGCACAGCTTCCCAGAGCAACCACTCACTGGTCTGAAGGGTTTATAGGCTGAAAGACACATCCTGGATAAATATAGTGCCTTGTTTAGTTCTTTGTAACTGTTGGACGGATTAAATTTTACTCAGCATGCTCTGCCTCGCCCTGCTCCTCCTCCTGTATTGATTTTCTTCAGGTGGGGTAGGAAAGCTTTGTTCACCTGAGGGCAAAACCCCAGGCCTCCTGCTGCCCTGCCTGCCTTGGATCTCAGCCCATGTGCTGCCTGTCTCCTTCCCATCTCAGCCCTCTTCCTCAAAAGAAAGGCAGATCTGAGCAATGTTTTGTGTTGTTATTCATCACCAAAACAGAACCCAAAGCTCTCACTGACTTCACTGGACACAGAAAGTCATGTTACTTTAGGGCTGTCTTTTTTTTAAAAAATAGGAAATATACGATTTGATGTAGTGTGTCATCTGTATCGTCTGTACATCCACTTGGGTCCAAATGAAGGTTTGTATTGCAATAGTACAATCATCATCATCAGTTAACCCAAAGGGGAAGCTGAGACCCCTAATCTAATATCTTTTTCAGTCTTCCGTCTCCCTGTGCCTGTGCTGAAGGGTTGTACTGTTTGGTAATGACTAAATCTAAACAGAAGCTGAATTATTCCTGTTAGAAATTTTAGGTATTTCCAAAACTTTTCTTTGTTACAAAATTGACTAGATTTTTTTTTTTTTTAATTTTTTTTCTGTGGAAAAAAAAATGTGAAAGTGATCAACAGGAAGCAAAACTGAAACTGTTCTGATTTTGATGGTTGTCTTAAAAACTTTGAACATTTGAATTTTAAAAGCTTGGAAAAGTTTTGCGAGTCTTTTTGCAATGGTAAAGAGCATATGCTAAAAAAATATTGAGCAGATGCTACTTCTAAAGACAGTATTTGCATTCCAACTTTCTCTCAAAACAAATCTGCCTTTCCCTTTAAAAAACATTTTCCTAAGAAAAATCTCTTGCAAAGTAAGCGGCTGATGTCCAGTAGCTCACTTTTCCCACCTGTGTTTTGGTTTGCTTAGCTCCTCTAAAGCCTTCTGGTGTGCAAAATCCTCTAGAAATACCATGCACATGGACTACTACGTGGCATATATGGACTGACTTCTCTAAGTCACTGCTGTGAAACCATCGGTAGGTATTTTGTAGGCGGAAGGCTCCTGGTTGAAGCTGGCTCCAGGCTGTGTGAATGCTGCACTCGCAGCACAGGCAGCCACAGCCACTCTGGCAGGGTCCTCTCTAAAGAACCAGTGTGTTGGCTTGCTTGCTAGAAACCAGAGAGGGATTGGGTTTTAATGAATGTTATTACTAAAAATATCAGATCTTTGGAGAAAAGGCAGTTTTTAAAATCTAATTAACTTCTTCCACCGAGTTAATGAAAGTAACGTAACTGTAGCCTTCTTCATGTGCTGTCGCTCTTTAATACCAGATCACCAGCAGCAGAGGACCCTGGTGAAACTCGGCTTTCATAGACTGACTTCCATTTAAATTTTTTATTTTAATGTAACAATCAATTTAAGTAACAATGATCTGAAAATAGCAAAGATAGCTAACTAACAGAATGACTATCTGAGCAAAAGGAGGTCTGCTGGTAGCCCTTAAAAACTCCTCTCAAGTCTTTAACTTCGTCTGTGTACCTATAACTTGTCACTAGCATCCTTTTAGGATCTCCTGTGTATAAGGGTTGGTAACTAGTACAGCGTACATGCAGTTCTGCATAATGGTATGGTGTTTTGCTGCCTTATGTTAAGTATATTTTTGACCCCATCGGTACTGATCCAAATCTAGTCTGAGCTATAGAGCTGCAATTCCCTAAACTTCACAAAGCTGCACTGAGCACAGTCCTGGATCCACAGCCCAGAGAGTTTTGTGTAATTGATTTGTTAAATACCAGCAGGGCACAGATCACTGCATAGTCTCTAATTTTCTGGAAGAACTTGGGCCCAAGGAGGAAAAGTGAGCTAAATAGGGAGCTTGGAAATTTTGCCCAGGCATCAAAGCAGGGAAGAAGTTAAAGCATCAAAATATCTGGACAGCTGATATAAGATAAATTCCTGGAGGCCTGAACACCGTTGCTTTCTGCAACAAGGCGAATTACTTTTGCTGGCATTTTTTCTGCTTAATGCCATTTGCACTCGATTAATAGTGCCTATGTGCATAATATAAGTAAAATTGCAGTAGGCAAGAACATAATAATGAGCCTATTCACTCTCTCCACTCCCAACAAAGAAATAACGCAAGCCATTAGTTTCTCCTTGATGATTTGAAAGCCCAAATAGAGCATTTGTACATTCTGTGTGTGCTTGTGTGTATTAAATTATAGAATTTGCATTAGGTGGGTGTTTATGAAATTGTATTTTAAGGATTCATGACTAATTTTGCAATTTTTTCCAAAATCTCTATAGCTTTTATTGTTTTATTTTTGAACATAGAAGACTTTTTTAGGGATTAGATTAATCATCACAGTCTGGGGAATTTTTTTAATGTGCTTTTTAATGTGCTTACTTTTCACAACTCTGGGGTCTGGGGTTTTTTCCAAAGATTTAAAGTGAATACAAGTGCTACCAGACTTCTGAGTGGCGATAAATGAGTTCAGTGCAGTTGTTTTCTGTCAGTAATTTTAACCAGTAATATTTTTACCAAGACCTCTCTTCATTGCTCTCTAAATTGCAATTACTCTCCTGAATGGGAATAAATGTTGCCTACCCAAATTATTTTGTATGGTTTTATGTAGACTTAATTTAACATATTGATCTCATCTCACTCCAGGCTAGAAGCAGAGCATCTCACATGTTCTCACATTTTAAAATTAGTTCTGCCAGATTCGCTGTGATTAATTTTTCAAGAGAATTTAACTTTCAGAAATAGGGAAACTATCAGAGGGTTTGTCTTAATGAAGCTGTTTCCATTCTGCTTCTCCATGACTGATAAGTTTTATCTTAACTAGTTAAACAAAAATCTTGTGATGAAAAAGGAACTTTAGAGAGAAATAATCTCTTAAGATGTTCAGCACACCAGAATTAGCTCTCTTCTTTAGAAGGCTGAGTATGTGACTATATACATATAATACTTTTTCAGAGGGCTTTTTGTTTTATTGCAATGTTTTGCACAGAACACTTCAACTGTCATTTAATCAGCTTGACAGTCTTTCTTAAGAAGACTAATAGATTAACAAATTTCCTAAGAGGATTTAGACACATTACTAATTACAAAGCTGGGAGACTGGCAGTAGTTAGTTTTAAAAAACCCAATTTAACAATGTAATGAGATGGCAAACATAGTTCTGGAGAGTTTACTCTCTTTTGTGTTTGTGTGTGTGTGAGGAGAGAAAGAAAACATTTTCTGCCAAATTCTCTGTGAAACGCTGCTTGCTGTGTACATGGTACATGAGCTGCATCTAAAATGTCAAGTCCAGTGTCTGGCCCTGTGGTTTTTTAATGGGATAGGGTACACATGATGGGTGCTGTGAACCCAAGACCAGCAGTGGGCAATTCATAGCGAGAACCCATAGCAAGCCATAGAATGCTTTCTAATCTGGTTAACTCTAGCAAAAAAAACCCAAACCAAAACAACAACAAAAAATAGCATTATGAAATAGAAGAGCTGTGCAATTAAATGTCAAAAAACATCACTCTCTTCTGTTGGTTCCTTTGCTTGCACTGACATTGCCAGCCAGGTTGAAAGATAGTATTAATGGGGTCCTCTACTGACATATACCTCAAAATCAGGCAGGTTCACAGGGAAGGAGGGGGAAGAAAGGAAGTTTTTAGGATTACAGATGGCAGCACTTTTAAAGCCAATGGCTTAAAAAGCTGTGGAATCTTCTACAGAAAGTGAAATATTTGTCAAAATCCAAAAAGCTTTTGCATTCACCTACTCTGAACCTCTAGCTGACATCAGCTCTGGATTTTCCTTAATACCCATTTGAAGTCAAGCACATTTTTGGAGGGAAATAAGTACGGCTTGATATTTTTAAAAAGCTTTGGGTGATAGAGAAGCTACCAGAAAACCTGAGAGCCTACTCCAGTAACTGATAGCATGTACAATTAAAACCTTGTACCATTTTAGTTTGTCTACCTTTAGATTCCTGCCTGTTACACTGAATGACTCTGTATCACTAGTGTTGTTTTGTATGACTGGTATTTATAGATAAATATATAGATATGTAGTGAACTGAGACCTGATCAAGATACAGGACTCTGGATATCTGTGTTTGAAACATATTTTCCAGTCCTTCAATTGTTCTTACGGCTTTCATCTAAATCTTGTCTTGTCTATTAACCTCTATTAGCTTCTTTCCATAATTGCAGGCACTAAAATTAGTCAAAGTTCTGCAGTAGCACTCAAATCCCATTAAAAATACAAAGGCAAAATAGCTGTTGCTCAGCATGAGATCATGCTGTCTCTTTCAGCTGGTTGCATCGGAGATCTGTCTCAGCCAATGATCACTGGCAATACCCAATTTCTTATCAAAGCTGCTCTGTCCTGGAAGAAAGGCTCCCAGGCTGTGAGTCTGGCCTGCAGACTTTGTTTCTAGATGCTTGACTTAACGTTTTTCACATTTTTATGTTCAGTTTTCCAAATATCTATACCATCAGAATGGAACAACTTTCTGCAGCCAGCTCTCCACCACCAACTCTGCATGGTCAACTCTCTGCAACCAACTCTCTGCAGCCAATGCTCCACTGTGTAATTCTGCATGGCCAACTCAACACAAAGACAACCCTATGCGGGCCTCTCACAGGAGGCAGAGGGGAGACCGCCTGCAAACTTGTTACTGACATGCCTTGAGGATTTTTTCTCTTTTTTGGGGGAGATGTTGTTGTTTTTTAAACCGAGGTACTTACAGGCATGGCATCCCACCACCCCATCATCCTTCTCAGCCTTGGGCAACTGTGAACATGGGTAGCCAGCAGTCTCTGCTGCTGTGGTGCTTCTTCCCCATCTGCACAATGCACATGGCAGTGCCAGCACCAGATCAGCCCTGGAGGCTTGGTGGGTAGCAGGAGGCAGCAGGGCAGATGCCTCCTCCCCAGCAAAACACTCCAGTTGTTCTCCCCGCTCTCTCTGTATCCCACCTGTGAGTTATCTGGCCTCATTTATGTTGGCCAAAATTTTAATTTTTGTATTTCTTATTTGACTTGGTTGCCTTTATTTCATGGTTAATTTAAATATTACTTTATTAACGAGTTACTGAAAACAGTTGCAGAGCAAGGTGGCTACCTCTGATGGCTAAGCACAATGTGAAGGTGTGTGATTAGTTAGCATGTATTACAAATTGTGTGACTCATTATTTCTTACACTTTAACTACAGTTATATATATACAGTTTCCTTGCAAAAATCACACTGCTTGGTTGCTGCTTGTGAGACAGCTGTGACAGTTTGAAGCCTGAGAGGAAGGGAAGAGTTTGTGTGTGATGGATACTTTTATGTATTCAATAGACTCAGTGAAGGTGACGGTTCTGTTAAATTTTGTTGTAGTGAACAGGTTGGACAATGCAAGGCCAGAAGTCACACCATGAACAGATGGATGATCAAGAAGATTGATCAACATTCCCACTTTTCACAAATGTTGAAGTGACAAGATTTGTGACAGGGATAAGGCACCGAGATGAAGAAACAATGGAGGGTACAACAGAAATTATTCATTTGTGCATGTCCAACTTGAGCTCAGTGGTTCATGCTGTAACTCTGAGAACAGAAGTTTTATGAAAAACAACCTGATGACGGTAAAATCAACTAAACACAGCACCTTTAGACCCAGTGCACCTTAATAACCTTGTGTTATCGAAGGAATACAAGACCTATCCACCAACACCAGGCACACACAAGTCATTCTGGTTTGGTGATATTGGAGAGGGATCCAGAAGGATTCTTATATTTGTCACAAGAAGTTGGCTGCAAATTCTGCAAACATCCAGCACCTGGTACGTGGATGGCACATTTGCAGTAGCCCCCAAACCCTTTGCCCAGGTCTATGTGATCCTGGTGAAGAAGTGCAGGGGTGTGCATCCAGTGCTGTCTGGTTCTGCCAGACAAACAACACACCATGTTGAACATGGAGAGTTGTCCACACTTGGTGCCCTATCCTCCCAATCACTCCCCTTCTCTGATCTTCAGATTACTTGCATACTTGGGTCAGTATCAGTTTTAATACCTCCATTTCACTGGTAAAAATGTTGCTGGATGAATACCCGCGCAAACCTGTTAGGTTATGATTTTTGGCTTATAGGACCTGTGCTTGTAATTTTGAATCAGGTGTTCAGTGTTGATTCTTCTTTCCTCTAATTTTTTTTACTATATTAAAATACCTTATATATACCTGAAGTTATTACATCTGTGCTATTACTTTAGCAACCAATCTTGTAATATCACAAAAAGATCATCAAACTTATTGGGCAAAATTGATTTTCTGTAAATCCGTATTACTGACATTAGTTGTCTCATCTACCTTTAAATCCTATTCATTGTCTCTCCTTTCAGGTATTTGGTTATATTGACTAGGATTGTTGTCTAATGGATGATTCAATATTTATTTATTTTAACTTCTTTTAGAAAGTCTTAAAATAATATTAGGTCACTTTCCAACCTCTGGAACTTCTCTAATACTCAATGAATTTTTAAAAATTGATATATTGTCTGATTTGCATAGCTTCTTGACCAACTCTTTTTGATATTTGCATACAATTTTTCAGGATTTGAAGTTTTAAAAAATATTTTAATTTTGTTTAGATTTAACTACTCATCATCCTTCTCAGTTACAGATCAAATGAAAAGCTGCTTACAAGTCACTGATCTAACTACCATCTGGCTTTTTTTCAAATTGAAACTCAGCAAGGAACTTTTGAACTATACCTTTCTAAATAAAAGACATAAAAATGTTATAAAACCAAGTTAGAAAATGGGGCTGTAAGTCAAATAAAGTTACATAATTAGAAGATATAAGCAAAATATTTGGATAAGCCCACAGAGAGATAATGAGTCTCCAGAAGTCCTGTACTTTCAAAGTCATCTGATTGAAATCTGCTTGTATATCCTTGAAAAAACTTCAAGATAGCATTATATTTCAGAAATGTCATCATCAGATCAGTGGAAATACAAAATACCAAACTTGCTTAATGACAGATATGGATTAAGGCAGAGATATTCTTTGCTCTCAGACAGCATTTCCGATAAGAGAGAAAGAGAAGTGCCAACAGGAGGCAAGGGTGGAAGAGGTTGCACTTGATTTCAGAAGTTACAGTGTTTTCTGCCTGGGAGAGAGAGGACTCCTGAGGTCCCCATCCAGCAACAATGGGCAGGTGTGAGAGGAGCTGAGGAAATACTCCAGCCTTGTGACTGACTTTCCACCAAGAAGCAGGTGACACAAACAACCAGGCTTGCAAGAAAAGGTGAATGGTGGTATTGTGAGCACCAAGAAGCCTTCAGGGTACGTTGCAGCCTGCAATTATTTGGATCAGCAGGGTGGGAACTGTGCTACTTGCCATGTAGCCGTGGTGGAAAATGAGCATATCTTAAAATGAAATCATGCAGCACTGGGAGGAGAAGTATGTTGTGCTGCATGTCTCTTTTCCCAAGCCCTCAGATGTGCTTCTTGCAGGTCAGGTGTATAGCGTAAAGAGATAAATAGGTGGCAAGGCAGAAAGATAGAGCCATCTTTACAGCTCACCTTCATCTCCATATGGTATTTCCTCACCTTCCAGGCCAAGCAACAAAGAGAACTTACTAAAAGCCTTGTTTTCCAGTGTAGTTTTGTATTTTCTACCTAGTAACAGTACACTACTAGAATAAAACTTCTACAACCTGAGATGAATTTGCTTTTGTAATAGGAATAGTTTTATAGAGAAATTCAGAAACCAGGAAATTAGACTTCTCCTATCAATTAGCCCTTTCCTCCTCTTGATCCAGATGACTTTTCAACATATTGACCTGTTCCACCCTTGCCTGACAGAAAGATATGAGGTATTAGGTTCCTACTGACTTTATTAAAAGAGATACTGCGAGGTGGTGAGGAACCACCCCAGGTTTGATGCAAGCTGCAGCATGTTCTCAACCCTTGTCGGCCACCAGAGAGTCCATACTGTTATTTACCTTCAGGATGCGAACCACAGTACATCAGGCTTCCATGTAGCTCACAGAACTGCTGCCAGTTGTGTTTGTTTATTCCACATCCCTATAATTCTTAATCAAAACCATTAATGACTGACCAATTTCCTGTTTGTACCTTTATTTACCTCATTACCTGGACCTGAAAATAAACTTGCACTCATCTTTTTTCAGTAAAGCAGAACTTCTTATTGATAAAGATTCCTGGCAGTGTGTAGCTCAGTTTGTCTACAGACATTTTTGGTGCTTGTTGATATTTGTGCTATAACACTATCCTGAAATGCTCTTGGTGAGGTAGGTTGGTCACTCACCTGATTCATCAATAATCCTTTTGGGGATGAAGGGGTGTGTGGTGATTTTCCTGATCTGGTTTTACTGAATGATTTCAGAAAAAAATGCTGTTCTGCAGTGTCACAGATCTGTTACAGTCTCTTTTGTAGGACCCATTTGCATCCCTGAAAATATGAAAAGGGAATTCAGATCACATGAATCACAGTCACAAACACCCTCGTGAAGACAACATGAACAGGATTCTCTGTTTTCCAGGAAAAATGTTTATCTGGGTTTATTTCTTCAACTTTTCTTTTCAATTTTGTTTCAATTGCATTGAAACTCTGATTTGTAATACATCTCAATGGAGCAGTTATAGGAATCTTGTGAGCAAACACAAGCCACCCTTTGTCCAGGCACCTTGTTAAAATGACAGCAGGGTCACCTAGACATCTTTTTAGAGGCAGTGAATTGGTATGGATTACTGATATCGCATGCACACCTTTTTCCAGCTGTGGAGATGAACAGAATAAAGAGGGGGTTGAAGAGGCCCTTCACAAGTGCTGTTCTCCTCTCAGGGCTGAGCCCAAGCCCACTGTGATCCTGTGCCTGCCACAGACACTGCTGCACTTGAACAGCATCGTCTTCAGTCACACCGCATCCATTGCATCTCCAGCGCTACTGAAGTTTATATGCAAATGGGTAAGTTAGTTAAGCAAAAGCCCCATTGTAAGTATTTTCTTACTCTGTATAACTTATTTAAGGGAAAGTGACATTTCTTTTTATTTTGAGGTAACAGTTTCATCTAAACCCCTGGGTACATTGCTCCCAATTTACTAAAACTTCCGCGTATGCCTAACGTGTTCTTTCAAGGATAGCTTTTCCAAACTGTAGAAGTCAGCTTAGTTACCATCAAAGAAACAAAATCCAGTATTTCAATTTTTCTCTTAAGGCTTTATTAAGTCATTAATTGTGCTAGTACCAGCAGGGTATCCTTGCAAATTTAAAGAACAAAGGCAGTTATTTTATAATATTCACAATCCAGGACATTTAAATTATTGACCAGGTATGTAAATAATTGATGACTCACAAACGTATCAGTGTAAGAGCCCTGGAAAGCATCACATTCATTTGCCAGGGAGATGGTGGGGTCAGGACTTCTGTAGTGCATAATGATTCATTCTTTCCTTCCCGACTCAGGTACGATTATCCTGCTCTGCTGCATGAACAATACGTTTAGGCTCAAACCAAGGAATGAACCCTTGACACATGCACTAAGTACAAGAAACATTGTGTAAAGGTGATTTTTAGTGATAAACATGTGAGTCTGTTTTCATTTCAAGCTAAAGTGGCCTTGGAAATGAGAAACACCTATGAATTTCTTGAAGTACGAGCTGGCAAAAGGAAAACTGTGTCTGTTAAGGAAAACCGACCCCTACATGTCATCATCTTGCTACCACTGTTCTGGGCCACGACACTTGTAGACCCAGCAGCTCTGTTTTGGTGCAGTCATCATGGACAGGACCCCACTATGGGCAAGGCCATTCTTGCTCAGGACAGCTCAGAGATGTCAGCTCCTGAGGGAGGGTGTGGGAACATGCCCCATATTCATCCTGTGTGGAGTACAGGAACTGAGGTGATTTTATAGAATCATAGAATTGTCAGGGTGTGAAGAGACCTTAAAGATCATCTAGTTCCAACCCCACTGTCATGGGCAGGGACACCTCCTACTAGATCAGGTTGCTCAGAGCCCCATCCAGACTCGCCTTAAAAATTTCCAGGGATGGGGCTTTAACCACCTCCCTGGGCAACCTGTTCCAGTGTCTCACCACTCTCACGGTGAAGAACTTCCTAACGTCTAATTCAAATCTACCCACCTCTAGTTTTGATCCATTCCCCCTAGTCCTACCACTACCCAACATTGGGTTGGGGCTGTGGATTGCAAACAGTGCAGTCACTGTTGGCCAGCTATAATGCCAGGCTCTCCCTATCAAGGGCCACCAAACCACTGGTGGCATGGAGGCAAGTGGCAGTCCTTAGGCAGTGCCCTGCAGAGGTAGGCTGTTCCCATCCTCACACCATGTCCTTGGCACAGGGCTTGTCAGGACTGCTTGCATGTCTCCCATTTGAGTCTCTTTCGGAGCCAGTCAAAGGAGGAACATGGCCCTGAGCCAGCCAGCACAGAATTCAGAAACATAACAATATTTATGAAGTTGACCAGCAGGATGTAATATCCAAAAGCCTTCTGTCCAGCCTCTAGAGTAGGAAAAGAGACAAATTTCCCAATAGCTCATAGCTGTTGTTGAAGCCATGCTCATATAAATATTGAAATTTTTTAAAAATTCACTTTAAGTCATCAGTCTTTGATGCTGATGCTTTTCCTCACCCAGCTTTTACTACAGTCTTGCTAATCCTTTTTTCATATATCAGGTTTAGCCTGATGCCTAAGGTAGAAGAAGGGGGGCACTGAAACATGAGAGTTGATGGGTGACCTAGAAGTAGAGATGCAAGAGTATGACAAAAGATGACCTGAGCTCACTCTGGACAGTGGGGTGCTCCTGGAAAGGGTGAGAGGAATGAGGAAAGGACAGTGTGAAGCCCAGAGCAGAGAACATCAAATTTAGAAACTCTTCATTAGGAGGAAGATGTAATGTATCCTTCCTCACAGAAGGAGAAAAAGGAACAATTTAAAAGTCAGGAATTATGTTGGAAGGTGAAGCGTAAAGAAAGAGCCTGAGACTTATAGAAGGAGACATTACCTGGTGGGACCAGCAGCTGCAGCAGCCTGGATCAGTGCTCACCCAGGGCAAAAAAGCCTCGCCATGCACCTTCCTCAAGGGTCAGATTTTCTCAGCACTAGTTATTCCCTCCTAAAATCTCTCCAGATTGCTCTGAGCAAAAGGTGAGACCAAATAATCCAGTTGTAGATGAGAAATCATAGAATGGTTTGGGTTGGAAGGGACTTAAAAATAATCTAGTTCCAATCCCCCTGCCATGCGTAGGGACACCTCTTACTAGACCAGATTGTTAAAAGCCCCATCCAACCCAACCTCGAACACATCCAGTGATGGAGCATCCACAGCTTCCCTGGGCAGCCTGTTCCAGTGTCTCACCACCCTCATAGTGAAGGACTTCTTCCTAATTTCTCATCTAAATCTCTCCTGTTCCATGTTAAAGCCATTACCCTCAATAACCTCAGGCAGATGGATGTGAGAAACAGGGAGGGGAGAATTTGGTCTCTTAATGATAGCTGCATTTTTAACAAGCCAACAGTAGCACAGTATATAGGAAAGCTGTTTTAAAAATCTACTGTTGTGAGAAGATGGGTCTTTCTGATAGTCTTTTTGCTAGGTGCTGTTTGCAGGCACAAAACGAGAGGTATGATTTAAACCTTCTTTTTCAGAGATTTTTCATTTTTGGATCCTGAATCTCTCAGTTCTTCAGGGGTTGTTTTCTCAGTCCTGGTTACAGATGATGTCTAGAAATTCCTCAGTCAGGAAAATTGATGGTGTTTGTGTTCACTCTGGGTGTCCAATTCCTCCTAGGCCTAGGGATTCAACTGGGGCCAGACATGACTAAGAGAGTATCAGAAGGAAAGATAATAATATACTTTAAATATTTAAGGAGATTGAGGTAATAAGGAAATTTGAAGCTAGGTAGCTGTCTTATGCTTCTGAAGATCTTTTCGTAGTCTAAAGTGCTTTAAAATGTATATCCTACATATTTTCAGAAAACCAGAAAATTGATGTCTGCTAATGTGTGTATCTGAACATCACCTAGCTAAGTCTAAGCTAGTCACCCCAAGTTTTACAGAACCACAGAATTATTGAGGCTGGAATAGACCTCCAAGATCATCAAGTCCAGCCTATGACCTAACACCATGACATCAGCTAGACCATGTCACTAAGTGCCACATCCAATCTTTCCTTGAACACCTCCAGGGATGGTAACTCCACCACCTCCCTGGGCAGTCCATTCCAGCATCTAAGTTGCCTTTCCATGAGGAAGTGCTTCCTAATATCCAATCTAAACCTCCCCTGGCCCAGCTTCAGGCCATGCCCTCTTGTCCTGTCACTAGTTGCCTGGGAGAAGAGCCCAACCACCACCTGACTACAACTTCCTTTCAGGTAGTTGTAGAGTGACAAGATCCCCCCTGAGTCTCCTTCAGGCTGAACAAACCCAGCTCCCCCAGTCTCTCCTCATAAGACTTTACTTCCAGTCCTTTCACCAGTCTCATCACTCTCCTCTGGACCTGCTTCAGCACCTCAATATCTTTCTTGAAGTAAGGAGCCCAAAACTGCACACAGTACTTGAAGTGAGATCTCACCAGTGCTGAGTACAGGGGGAGAATTACATCTCTAGTTCTACTGGCCACACTATTCCTGATACAAGCCAAGATGCCATTGGCCTTCCATACCACCTGGGCACACTGCTGGCCCATGTTCAGCTGGTTGTCAACCAGTACTCCCAGGTCCCTCTCTGCCAGGCTGCTCTCCAGCCACTCATCCCCCAGCCTGTAGTGCTGTATGGGGTTATTGCGGCCAAAGTGCAGGACCCGACACTTGGCCTTGTTGAACCTCATACCATTGGCCTCAGCCCATCGACCCAGCCTGTTCAGGTCCCTCTGCAGAGTCTTCCTACCCTTCAGGAAGTCAACACTCCCCCCAGCTTGGGGTCATCTGCAAGTTTACTAGCAGTAAACTCGATCCCCTTCATCCAGGTCATCAATAAAGGTGTTGAATAGAACTGGGTGCAGTACTGATCCCTGGGAGACACCACTGGTCACTGGACATCAACTGGATGCAGCACCATTCACAACCACTCTCTGTGCCCGGTCACCCAGCCAGTTTTTAACCCAGCAAAGGGTGCATTTGCCAAAGTCATGGGCTACCAGCTTTTCCAGGAGAATACTGTGGGAGACTGTGTCAAAGACTTTGCTGAAGCCTAGGTAGACTACATCCACAGCCTTCCCCTCATCTACCAGGCAGATCACCCAGTCATAGAATTTATATCAGTGGAGAGAAATAGACCCCTGTGCTGCTAGCTCTCTTCTTCTTCAGGCCAACACCAAACCCAGCAACATCCCCTCAGCATACCTTCATCTTTTATTCTTCATCTGTTTGCTCTTCTCCATCTCAAATCAGCCAAAGGGGAACACACCACTGAGAGCTCAGCAAGCTGTCCCCAACAAGAAACTCCTCTAACTGGCCCCTAACAGGACTCTCTTCTGCAGGAACTCTTTTCAAACTGATCTGTTACTTCTCTCAAACTGATTCAGTTCTTGGTTAATATATCTCTAGCCTCGCCCACTACCCCAACCATGATCACCTGGGGGAAGGCAGATCCTCACACAGGTGGGCCAAGTTCTGTCTCTGGGGCCTGAAAACTCTTGGAGAACAAGACACACTGCTGGCTTGTGATTATCCATAGGCCAACTCCAACTTGGGGCCCAGAACACAGGCCCTAGCACTTCAGCCCCCCTAGAAGGTAATTCATTTTATGCACTTCATTTACATGTCCTTATGAGTCATTCTCTTGAGGTATCTGTAGCTATCTGTTGAGAATAAGTGGAGCCCAGGATGATGTGGATAACTTCAAGATGTCCATATTAGATAAGACAGCTGTTCCTCAAGCATGCCTGAATTTGTTTTAAGAAATGCTAGGAGGTTTGGGGTTATTCCAGTCTTTGATTTTTAAAAAATACAGTACCAGCACTAATAGAAGAGCCATAGAAAGCAAATTAATAAGCTTTAGCTGGAGGCTGTTGAGCCCAGGAGGATTCAGAAATACTCAATTTCCATTTTTCTGAAAGGCAAACCAATTACCACTGTCAATTTTAATGTTATAAAGCTTCAAGCAAATGTAAAAGCATTCAAAGATCAGCCATTTATGCTTTGCATTCTGTAGAGAAGTAGCTGAACATTTGTTTTCCTAATCTTTTATGCCTACTTCATTGTCATATGTTGTTTGACATTCAGGAAATATCACAATGTTTTAGTCAACAGTGTAAGATTGCATTAAACTTGATGGTCCATGTCTTAATGGCAAAACTGAGTAATTAAAGCTGTGGCGTAAGTAATAGTTGGACGCAAGTTCTGGTAAGATGCCTTCTGCAAACAAGGGAACTTCCAGGACTTACCCACCCAGGTCAAGGGACATAGAGGTGGAGGAGCCACTTTTATTGCTTTCCTCTGTATTCGGCTTTGTAGTGAGCCTACCAGTAACTAGACCTCCAAATAGTCATACATAATGTAATACAGCACTTTTTCTGAGGTGCAGCCCATGGTGATGACAGTGATGAGACCATTGCCTAGCTTGCCAGACATGCTACCTGTTGGGCTGGTAGTCCTGTAATTGCAATCATCAACAGCAAGAATATCATTATTGCTAAATATTGAAGTTGCTTCTGATGCAAGCAGAGGAGGAAAACTCTGCTCTGCCCACCCCTACATAGATATCATATGTCTCTGCCAAGTTAATGGGAGGATTTGATTACGACCAAGAAGAAAATCCATACTGAAACAGCCTGGTATGAGATAGCTTTCCTATTGTGTCCAGGAGCCATCTTTCTCCTCTCTCACTGCTGTAGGTCACTTAATATGTCAGGTGTGAAAGATGCCTTAGTTTTCAGCTTTGCTGTCTTGTCTGATATAAAGCACATTTTAAAACTCCCGTCTAGGGCATCTTGTTTTGTAATACCTTCTAACAGTATGTAACAAAGTAAAAAACCAGTTCTAGTACCTTAGAAGAATGTTGCCTTCCTGGAAATGCTTGTCATCCACACATATGCATGACGCAGGCCCCTCAGGTTTGCCCATAGTATGTAGTGGTTAGAAACGAAAGTGCCGTGGGAAGGAAGAGGGTCACACCATTTTCTCTCTGCTGGCTTTGCTTTTCATGCCATCATCTCATAGGTATATGGAAGAGTTTGAAAATGAAAGCTTTGAAGCAAATGCCCCTGTGACTATGTCCCTTGAAGGAGCTGGGAAGTGAGATCATGTAAACATGTCTCTCTGAGGACAGTGTGTCACAGAGCCCTGAAATTTGGCTGGATCTTAGGAAGAACTGGGAGAAGCCGGGCTATACTGACGATGCACTGAAAGATGTGTCACACATCTCTGAGGCTGCACTTCCACCAGCAAATTGAATAGAGCGCTTAGAGGTCTTCCTCTGAAATGTAATCGTGTTACTTAATAGAAAAGCTTTCTCTGTGATGTTCCTAATCCTCTTGTAGTATTCACTGTACATCCAATATTCATTTTGCTTCTGAAAAACAGCTTTTTAAAACCTTAAAGACATACTTATAGTTTGTAGCACAGTGGTGTAACTTGAAAGAGTTCACTCATTTCAGTTAGTTTTCAAAATTATTTGGACTTGGGTATGAATCTCAGGGATCCCTAAGGAAAAAAAAAGTCCTGAGCAAAGTGCGCTCTCATTCATACAGTGTTTGCCTCCAGTCATACCTTCTTCATATGGACTGAGTCAAGTTTTTTGTTTTTTCAAAAGGAATAATGTGATTGCAGTAGCAGGCAAAAGGAAACCTGCAACCCACATCTCTTTCATTGTTGCATATGGAACGATTATGAGCAGAGGAGCAGGTATTTACTACTGCACCCAAACCTGACCCTTTGGTACTTGCTTTGGGAACTAGAAAAACTTTCTTAAAGTATTCTTTAAGATACTGTTCTTGAGATAAATTAAGTGAGATAAATTAAGTGATTTTTAAGTCCTACATGGTACTTCTCAGCTGTCTTGTAAAAATAGTACTTTTCTGTGTTGAAGCATAGTAACTATTTCAAGTAGTAAAAATAATGCAGTCCCTCTTTTACCGCTTCCTTTTTTTCTTTGTGGGATGTCGCTTTGCCGTCTGCCTATCTGGCTATTTCTGGTGGTTAATAAATAGGGAAGGAAGAATCCCACCTCTGATCTTTGAGGCCTTTCTCTTAGAGGCTCAACCCTGAACACGGGGTCCTACTATCCCTCAGAAAATGAGCTTAATTGTTGTTCTCTTCACCTATGCACTAGGGATACATCACAGTCAGCCTTCAATTTCTGTATTTCATATGAGGTGGACAGAAGAGATAAAGTAATTATGCATTGAAATTTAAAGCACAGTTCACCTCATCAGTCTGTAGCAGCAGAGATGAGAAACAGTCCACACTTACCTGAATAAAAAGATTTCCCTGTCTGTAAGAGCATTCATTTGTGCATTCATGTTGTACAGAAAGATCATCCAGGAAAGAAAAAGGTGATTTAGAAGGCAAAAATAAATGCATTTACCTAGCAACTAACTGGATTTATTCCATTACTTGCTGAACCCCCTGTGGAGCAATTCTTATTGATTCGTAATGGAACCTATCAAAACACCTTTTTCGACTGTAGATGTACTGTCTGTGAGACTGAAACTGGTGAACCATATTGTGCTCTGTTCCTGCAGACCTTTCTGCTCCTGAGATCAAAAGAAAAATTAAAGTGGTTTATTATTTTCCTGTCCTTTTCATATGCTGATATCTCTTAGCTCAAATAATTTAGATGCTTCTCAAGAGAAGCTGGCAAAGGCTTCAGAGTGGGAGAAATTATTTACTTGTGTGTGCAGGTTTGCTACCAGGCGGAATTCCAAAAAATAACCATGCTAATTATGGGCTGAGATAAGGTCTACATAGTCTATCTTAAGTTAATCATAAACTGGGTTCTACTGTGTTGATTTCTGCCCTTTGCAACACCATTAAAAAAAAAAAAGACGACAAAAAAACCCCAACCTTTTTCATAATTCAGACTAAAGTTTCAACAGGAAAGGATTAAAGATCTTTGTGCTGAGAATGGCTGTACCATCAACTACTTCTGTGAATGGTGAACTGTGGTCAGGTTTTGCCTAATGATCTCGGAAGGCTGTCTTGTAATGGCCTGATAGCATCAATTTTTGCTCTGAGACCATTTAGATGTCCATACTGATGGATAAGCAGATTCCAGGAAAGGCAACTCCTCCTCCCCCACCATGGTAGTATTTGGAGAGTTATTCAACCAAGAATGGGAAAAACACAGAGAGCATTGCTAGAAGAATATTGAATGATCTAATTGGGAGTGAGCGGTAAAGCTGATGTAACAGCAATGATGGGAATAGACATGTCTGAAAATACTTGAAATTTATGGTGTTCTCACATTTGTTTTTTATGCTCCAGAGCATCACAATTTATATTCAAACAGCCTGGTAGGTTTAAATTTTAAATGAAGCTGGCTTAGAATTATGAATAAGGCCATTAAGTATTGCCTTAATAACCTTTTATTGCATGGAACAACTTCTATAATTGCAGAGGGGAAAAGAACTTCAAGCATTTGCATTTGAGTAATTGATGGGCAATTTGCAATGTTTGTTTTCTATTTTCTGGGGAGAAATGAAAGGGCCTTAATTCTTTTGTTGACATTTGTTTTTCCTTAATGGGATTTTTAGAATTCAATCCCATTGATTTGGAGTAGTGTGCCGAGCTTATAAAAGTAGCCAGCCAGTTTGAACCTTGGAAGAGGGAGATCACAGAAGTTTGTGGGATGGGAAGTGTGGCTCTAGTTTGGGCAAAGTAGTTTGTGAATACTTACTGCTGCTCTGTAAGGTTGTCAGATCCACCAGTCTTACTAGAGTTGCATCTTACATTTGATTCTAAGTCTGTAACAACCCAGCCACAAACCCTGAATACCAGATATTCCCCTGTGATCAGGAAATGAGAAATAAGACTGGAAAAGAGTTCTTTAGAAAAACATGCTGCAATATCTGTCCTTTACATGGGGAAATACACAATCTCACTGGTAAGTGTGGCTGCTGAATCAGAGCAAGTGCTACACAGAATAGGAGGGTCAGACTAATTGGCGTCATCCTGGCAATGCAAAATGACATTGAAAGGCAGCAACAAAGATTAAAACATCGCAGTGAATCAAAAACTCGATTGACCTGAATTATATTAGAAGTTTGACTTGATCCTTAAAATGTTGGCTTTAAAAAATTTCTTGATGGATTTCACTTTCCACTCCAGGTTCCTCCAGGTCAAGGCTAAGTTGTGTTTTACTGGTGCTGCCCATACAGTCTTTGTTTATGGATAAATATTATGAGTGTTCTTAGCCTGGCAGTTTCCACAAGCACTAAATAGTTCTTAATGTTTTAATTGATTTTGACCAACAAATGATGAAAGTAGAAAAGAATCTAGGAGCACGAGGCAGTGCAAGCCAAAAGTACCAGTATTCAGATTCCCTTAATGCAAATGAATTTCTTAGAAAAAATACTCTGGTTGAATAGGAGCATGAAATAGTTCAATGTGGAAGTGGCAGAAGGTGAAGAGCACCTAATGAAAGGCATCTACAGTGATAGAAATGATATTTGGTAAGGAAGAAAGCAGAAACTTCAAATTCCTCTGAAATCTCCAAGTGTCAGGAGCTCGGGAGCTTACTTTTATTAATAACAAAATGTGTTTTTTAAAGGAGCTCAAATGTGATGCGTGATCTTTTGTTTATACATTTGAAGAACAGAAAGTTTTAACTATGACACCAATTTTGTAAGGTGTTTCAGAGGAGATCTGGGAAACTATGAACAAATACATCTGCTGTGTCTATACCAAGCAAATCACTAGAAAAAACTCTAAGAAAACAGTGTACACATGGGTAAATATGATACATAGGGTAAGAGCAAACACTGTAAAAGCTTATTCCTCTGAAATATTTCTGGAAAGGTCAGTAGGGACATTGATATAGGAGATCCAGACTACCAAAAGGCATTCAAAGGTTTTAAACCAGGGTGCTGTGGACATTTATCCTTGAAGATATATAACTAGCTAAATGAAGAGAAGTTAGGAGTCTTGGATAGTTTTCACACTGAATGTCAACCAATGGATGTTTATATAGCTTTATGTTGGGGCAGAGTGGGGTCCAAGGTCAGTGAAGTGTCTAAACAGGCAAAGTGACCAAACTAGCAGTAAGATATTGAAGATAGTAAAGGTAAGGACTAAATGTGAAGGATCTCTTAATACTGTGTGATAAAACGGCAGATGAAACTCAGCATAGATAAAATACAAAGAGAGGGCAAAACCCACTCCTAATTTTACAGTGTTGGAATCTGAGCTGCCCTTTTTCAAGCAGAAACAAGGCATTGGGGTTATTGCAGACATTACTAGGAAACCTTGGAAGGGGGAAATAAACAGGTATATTTTTTTTGTCTTTATGTTGTTGCACACTCCTGTTGTGTTCCAGCAACCCTGTTCCAGCTCCCAGAAAAGGTATAAAAGAACTGGGAAAGGCAGAGAAGAGGGAATGAAGGGCTGAAAGCAAAAAAAGGAATATCTGGATAGCCACGGACTTTTCAGTTTGGAAGCTAGATGACTGAGGGAGGGTCTGGCAATTATCTGTAATATAAGAAAGAAGGCAGAGGAGAAACTACTTGTTGTATCTTACAGCACAATAGCTAGGAGTTCTCAAACAAAACTTGTATGCATCATATTCCAAACAAAGAAAACAAGTAATTTGGGGGAATCTTGCAAATAAACTGAGGAAATTCTGACACGGGGCATTGTGGAAGTCAGAGCTTTATATTTGTTCAAATGACAACTTGATAAATTCTGGGAGAAAAAAAAGCAAATATGCCAGCTTTGACTCCAGCTTTGACTGTTCTTCTGCTCCTATATCAACATTCTTCTACTCTTCAGATAATGAAAAATGTGAAAACAATGAATGTGTTTTGTTTCTGGTTCTCACTGGAGATTAGACCTGATGGGAAACAAACTTTGGACACAAGTGCGTATGCAGACCATGTGACATTTAGTTATGACTTGGTGTGACTTGAGTCACCCCAGCAGACATTATACTGTGTGCTGTTAAAAAGATAATTTCCCCATGATTGCCATGGCATTCCATTTCGCAAGTACCGTACAGCCTGTCTCTAGCAATTAAATTTTAATATATTCACTTTAAATGTCCACTAGTTTTCACAGACTGAGCCTGAGAAAGCTCAGTGCTTTTTTTTTCTCCCTGATAAAGCTAAGAGGTTATAGCTTATATATTCAGGTGATAAATAGCTTCTGGGAAAGTGTACAAGAAGGTAAGATGTGAGGCTGAGTAAGAAAACAGAGTTTTAAATGGCTTTTGTTTTACTAGTTCCAAAGCTGCAGTGAGTTGCCTCTTCATACCTTTAGGTTTGGAAGAACAAACAATTCAGCAGTCCTTTAAAGAGATAGCCTCAGACCTGTGTTTTGCACTAAACCAATTTTAAGCTACAGCAACCAACACTCGAGCTAGACTTATTATTTATGTGTCACCATATTAGATATTTGAGTGCTTCCTGTGGAGCAGCCAGCTGCAGCCGAGGTAATAATTTCCGAGTTTCCCTTGGTAATGTGCATTTCCCTTTCAGGAGATGCTATCCAAGTGCAGCAGCGTGAAGTTCAGCCTGCACTGATCACTGCAGCCTGTGCTTCACAGTGACTGCCTGGTACACACAGGCTACACCAAGTAGAACTCTATGCCCATACTCCTTCTGATAGGTAAACCTCTCATTTAAAGCTTCCTTGGGCATCTCTGTTTCTCAGAAGCCTTAAACATAGGTGTAATGTTAACTGCAAACAAACATAATTGGAAATGAGACCCACATTCTGGGGAAAACTGCAGACTTTCTCCTTTTGTGTCCTCTTACACAGCCAAGCTCTGCTGAGGGAGTAGCACCCTGGGATTAAAATCCTGGTTCATGGGTAGGGCCACAACTTTCAGTGGCTGTGGCAGATGGATCAGAAGTGTTGCATAGACCATTGCTGTAGAGGGAAAGAAGAGGTAGGGGAGGGCTGGAGGTTGAGAAGGTGCTCACCTACCTGTTGGAGTGACACAAGAATGGCAATCCTGGCTAGGCTTTAAGTGCAGTTTTCCTTGTAAAAGCAAAAAAGTTTTCATTATGAATGTTTGCATAACTTCCAGCAATCCAGGATGACAACTGAGAATGGTGGTTTTGAAGCTTCATACAGAGCTGTCATCTGCAAATTATAGTTACAGGCTTGCTCTGGAACATCAGTAAGGATCATGGATTCACTTGTGACTTATTTTTGCCTTTTTTCTTGTGTGTGTTTCTTTTTCAGTGTTTTAGATGAGATCTTTGTTACTCTGAGATGCCTGCTAAGATTACATATAGATGTAATTCTCTTATAAAGGTGCATAAAGGAAGACTTTTTTGGTTTATTTGGGTTTCCTTCCCCAACCCATTTTTATACAAAAAGAAGCTGTGACACAAAGATTGATGAATTTGCACACAGTAAGAAATAGGAACAGGACCAGTTTTTCTCATTTCCCTCTACCTTGGCATCTTACCTGCTGACTTGCCTTTGCTCTTATACGATAAGCAGCACAGTTAATGCCAAATTTAGCTCTGTGCATAAAGCTTACCATGGACTACAGTGCTCTTCATACTCCCTAGCAACTTCATTCAAAGCTCTTACCCATCTGTCATTTTCTGGAGGTCAGTTCTTGCATTTGCCATACAAAGGTTGATATATTCCCTTTGTTATTTACTTTTAAAGTTGAATATTCATGGATTTGACAAGTTATTCCAGTCACTTTCTGGTTACCTCTTCAGGCAGACTGAAGGAGTCTTCGTCATTGTCATTACCATCATCAGGACCAGCAAAGACACCAGGCAGGAAGAGGGTAGGAGACATTGTGGAACTGTGTCTTTTTCTTTCTCCTTAATGGTACAGAAACGCTTAAGATATTTTTTTGCTCCATGTCGGAAAATTCTTATACAGCAATTTCTTTGGAATAATAGTAAATACTTATTTGGGGAGTGTGACCCATGTTGCAGTTGGTCAGGAATCTGGCTCAGTATGCATGACTGAAAATTGCTTCTGATGCCTCCCCTCCCCTTATTCCTCTGCCTATTTTAGTAATAAAGTCACAAACTGAGCACAGAAATATTTTCCTATTATTTGACTCCACTCTGTTCATAGCAATGCTAATCTATATACCTCAATCTATGCTCTCCAATAGCTGCAGAAGGCTTTTTTCAATAAAATATGCTCAAGCTAAACCAAAAAGTCAATACATTATATGCCCCCCAAAAAATATTAGTAATATTAAGAAGAAAATTGCTTACACCACTTACCATCACTTCCTACATTCTAAATCGCATCTTAAGAACACACCATTGATGCTGCTCTTTCTTCAGTTCAGCTTTGGCAGGTGTCACTGGAATAAATGTCTTGACAAGCAGTTGTCATAAGTCTTTTTCCTCTCTCTTTAGATAGTAACAGACTACAGAAATGCCAGTTTTCCCACACACTGTGCCATATGTTTAGAATGCATTATGTATTAAATTACTTTGAAATGGTTGGTACAAACTAACTGGCATCTCTCTGATAACTTCTGAGGAAGCCAAACATAATATGCATGCAGTTTTAAATTATCTAAAAGCAGTTCTGTTCAGTTTTCAAGGATGAATGCTCAGTTGTGTTTCATTTCCAATGCATTTTTGTTTAAAGTTTGTATGTGAATGTAGTAGTACATGGGCAGGGGAGGGAAGGAAACTATTGTTGGTATTTCCACAAATTTGGATAGTTTCATATTTTATACTTCAAGTAATAGAATGAAGCATAGAGCTAATTAAAATAATAACAAAAATTTCCAAGGAATTTTAAAGTAGGATCTAAAACTATATAGCTTTAAAGCTATATTTTCTTGAAAATGTATGTGCTTTCTAACTTTTAATGGCATTTTGCCACTCTGCCTTTAAACACTGTTTTTTCTGTATCAACACCCAAAAGACTTTGGTAAGAAAAAGGAAATGGATTAACTGTCACTGCAATCAGAGCTCTGCTTTCTAATCATGAATTGCCCTTAGATCCGTTGATAAAAGTTGATAAGACTTTCCTGAATTTGAAAATGACACTGCTTACCAAGTTGCTTTTTTTTTATTAAAATGAGATTTTATAAAGACCTAGATGAATAGCTGTGATAAAGCACATCGTAAAGTTGTGAAAATACATTAAAGAAGATCCTAACATGACTGCATAGGCCAAAGAAAAATATGAATAAGGGACCCAAAGCATGACCCTGCAGAAATGGTCCCCACTGATGTGAAGAGACGTGCTTATCCAAAAATCTGGCAATAGAGATGCTGCAGGGTAAGTAATCAGGAAACTATCCAGTAATGATGACCCCCAGTATGACTGGAACATTGTCTTAAAAAAAGCCCCTGTAGATGGTTGTTTCTCTGATTATCATCCAGGCAAGAGTTTGGGAGACACATTACCAAAGCTACCCCTTGAATAAACTACAGATTAATATGATTCAAGGTCAATGAGAAGATTTACAACTAGAATTTCAGGGGAATCCCAAGAAGGGACCTGGAAATCAAAAAGAAATAACAGGATCAAGAAGCTGAGACTCTCTCCTGAGCTTGTGTCTTGAAGGATGCAAGAAAATGACAAATACTCAGGTACAGCTGGCCTGATAGATACACAGAGATTAGTTAAGTAAGTTAAATGTGTGTTTCTTTCATTTCTGTCTTTAAAAAACCTTTGAACTGCCTTATTGCTTTTGGCTTCTGCAAATAAACATAAAAGAAAATGAAAGTATTTATCTTGGCTTGTGCTAAGAGTGATTTTGGGATATTAGTTAACATCAACATTACTGGACATGAGCAAGGAGGAAGGCTCATGAGGGCCAGAAGTGCCACCAAGGTCAACTTGCCTCAGGCAGACCATCAAAACTGACCCTGTAAAGAAAAAACAAAGAGTCGTTGTTGTAGGTTACTCCCTCCTAAGGGAAGCCAAGGGCCCGATATGCAGACCAGACCCACTTCATAGACAAGTCTGCTGCCTCCCTGGAGCCCAGGTAAAGGACATTGTTGCTAAACTTCCTGCCCTTGTGAGTCCTTCAGATTATTACCCGCTTCTGGTCTTTCAGGTGGGTAGTGACGATGTAACAACGAGGGCCTCACAATCAATTAAAAGAGATTTCCGGGCACTGGGGCAACTGGTAAAGGGATCAGGGGCTCAAGTGGTGTTCTCTTCCGTCCCTCGAACATCAGCAATGGACAAGGGAAT
>VYZX01006256.1:0-39743 GCA_013401335.1 Brachypteracias leptosomus
GTGCAGTCTTACCTGCTCTGAAGATGGTCTCCACGACAATGGAGAATAGTTTAATTAAAGGGCAAATAGAACTTCTCAGGTTTGCATGTGTGGGTTGGAGACATTGTAAAACTGTGAAATACCCTAATATGGTTTCAGTATTACTGAGACACTACCAACAGACTGTTTTGTCTTTGTGGTTTGGAATTGTAATTTATCCAGTTGTTGCTGGAAGGCTACATTTAATTTGTACTGTGTTTGCATAAATAGCTTATTTGTAAAAATTGCATTTTGTCCGAACAATTCTAAATGATGCATTTATCATAGGGAGAAAAAAAGATCTATTGTTCCCTTTAAATAAAATGGTACCGCCCTTCCGAAGTATCCAATTGACAAAAACGTGGAAAAATCACAAGCTTACTTATATGTTGCTTATCTCATCCCCAGAATCAACTCTCATATGCTCATATCCTCTGGGTTTGTAAAATTCAAAAGATTCTTTGAATTACTCTCTTAATTATGATGTTGGCATTATAATTAGTTGCTAAATAAGATTCTTTAACAATGGCGTACTTGTTATCAAAGCAGTTGCATTTCTTTGCCTGGTATGAATAGCTACATGCTCTGAATGGGGCAGCAGCAGTTGTCGTGGGAGCCTGACTTTTGCTGAAGGAGGAATCGATAGCTCACAGAAGGTTGTTTAGAGCGCTATACAAGATCTCTTTTATGCCCACCTCCACCCTGCAGGCAAATGAAGATTAGGGAAAATATAGGACCTCCACCTATAAGGATTCAAACAGCAGTAGGTGATTTCCCCTCCAATTTGCATCTCATTCATGAGTTAGAGGAAAAAACTGTTTGGATTTTTTTGGCCCTCAAACCCCTCTTTGCACATATTCACATTCCGTGTACTTTAAGATCAGATGTAGAATAGTAAAGAGAGATGTGACTGGAGAACCCTTTTTAGACATACCATAGTTTATCTTTTATTCTTTATAAAGTTGTGGTTAATCAAGAGTAATACAGTATTTTTAAGTTCTTCTTGAAGGATTCCCTGTCTCTGTATTAAGTGTGAAACCAACACAGAAGTGTAATGACTGCTGCTATCTCCAGCCAGAAGTTGTGTCATTTCTTCTGAAGAATGCGTATTTTGCCATTTCTTGTCAGATATGGTTGCTAGATAAATATTTGACTCTGTGTGGCTCAACTCTCTGCCATTAGCTCTTATATTACAAGAACATCCTCTATTTCTTTGACACACTATCACAAGTAGTGCATCCAAACTGCATTCAGCAAGGGTCCTGAGAATACTGTATATTAAGTATTGATAGAGCATATTGTTCCCTGGCATGTGTACCTTTCCTTCATTATTTCCCAGTGCCTCGCCTCTTCTCTTCTCTTCTCTTCTCTTCTCTTCTCTTCTCTTCTCTTCTCTTCTCTTCTCTTCTCTTCTCTTCTCTTCTCTTCTCTTCTCTTCTCTTCTCTTCTCTTCTCTTCTCTTCTCTTCTCTTCTCTTCTCTTCTCTTCTCTTCTCTTCTCTTCTCTTCTCTTCTCTTCTCTTCTCTTCTCTTCTCTTCTCTTCTCTTCTCTTCTCTTCTCTTCTCTTCTCTTCTCTTCTCTTCTCTTCTCTTCTCTTCTCTTCTCTTCTCTTCTCTTCTCTTCTCTTCTCTTCTCTTCTCTTCTCTTCTCTTCTCTTCTCTTCTCTTCTCTTCTCTTCTCTTCTCTTCTCTTCTCTTCTCTTCTCTTCTCTTCTCTTCTCTTCTCTTCTCTTCTCTTCTCTTCTCTTCTCTTCTCTTCTCTTCTCTTCTCTTCTCTTCTCTTCTCTTCTCTTCTCTTCTCTTCTCTTCTCTTCTCTTCTCTTCTCTTCTCTTCTCTTCTCTTCTCTTCTCTTCTCTTCTCTTCTCTTCTCTTCTCTTCTCTTCTCTTCTCTTCTCTTCTCTTCTCTTCTCTTCTCTTCTCTTCTCTTCTCTTCTTTTACTCTGTATATTTTCAGTATGTACAGGTTATTATCTTTTAATGTCTATTGTTCTCCTTTTTCTTTTCCTGTTAACTATTATCTCCCCCCCTCCCCTTCTTTTCTCTCTTTGATCCGCAGGTTTTGCAGTGCATGTTGGTCTCCCTTCATTCAGAACTTGACATTCAAAGGTACTTGATGAAAATTGAATCCTCTCAGAGAGTTAGTACTGTACTTTCTATTTTCTGCACTCTGCTGTGGATTGAGTTTGTTACCCTTTAATGGTGCGTGTCTTGCTTCACAACTAGCATTCTCAAATAAATATGGATCTGCATGCTTTTTCCCTCTCTATTTCACAGCAGTGAAGTGTTATTCATATAGATTAATTGCATATTAGTGTGATGCATGTGCATCCTTTGATAATTTTTTAATTTTGACTTTTCCTTTAATGGCATGATAGACATGAAGTCACTCTTGCCTTAGATGCTTTGAAATCCACCAAAATTCAGTGGGGGGTCCAACATAAATAAGTGATCCCTGTCAGCTGTCCCAATTCTAACTTTATTTATTTATACATACATACATGGAGTATTTATACATACTTGAAGCTGTCTTAAGGGGCAGAAGTCTTGCTGCAAAGTTAAGGACAGCTCTGTGGGCACCAGAGTAAAAGTTTTGTATTTGACATGCAAAAAAGCTTTGTTCTGCAACTTGCAAAATGATCTTATATGTACACTGTGCACCTATGAGGTCACCTGGATCTCACCTTTCTTCCTCATGAGCTCCTCTTCCCCTTCTATGTGGCTTGTAATGGATATGTACTACAGTTACATTTTTGCCCACCCAGGCAATGTCTTTTAGATACCTGCCTGAGAGGTGCCTCTGCATGGTTTCTGCTGCAGTCACAAGCACAGTCACAAAAGCACCAAGATACCATGTGCTTCAAGCCAGGAACGAGGCCTTGGAGCTGCAGTGTTCAGCAGCTTATTTGCACCTGATTTGTCACTTCCCAGCTTGTTTTGTTTCCACTTACAGGTTTTAAGTAGGCCAATAAACATGCCAACCACAGGGAAGGGTGGGATAGGCAGAGGTGTGGAGAGCAGTAAGGCTTCTCCCTCCTTTGCCAAGGAGATGGCCTCGAGGGAGGCAAAAAGAAGTGAATGGGCATGGTGAAAAGTTGAGAGACGGGAGCAGAAGCTCCTTTCTTCCACAAGATCTCTTGCAGCAGCCCCTATCTCTCCCCAGGTGCCAGAACAACAAGCTCTGATAAGCGCTTCATCACATGTTTACTTCCATGAGTAGAGGCTAAAAATAAGTCCCCAGCATTGGCGTGGATGTGCTGCTGCCAGAGGCAGCTCTGCCTCCTGCTTGCTTTTCCCGGGTGTTTCTTCTTGCTGGGGGATGGCAGCAGCCACCGGGCCAGCCCACACAGATGGCAGCTTACACCCTGCCCTGAAGACCTTGCTCCACTCACCAAGGCATGTGGATGGCTCTTTTTCTGTTTATTTTTAAAATAGCATGTTAATTAAGAAGTCCTTCTTAACTTGTAGAAACACAGAAAAACAGGTTTTCCCAGGACCTCTGCATCGTGTTCCTTTGCTTTGGGAAAGAGACACCACAAAACAGACCCTCCTCCTGTTTTCCTTAGGGACATGTGTGGGAGAACAGGGGTGGGTAGATAATAATTTTCTTGAATCAGAATACACCACCCTCTAGGTACTTTCAGGCATCTGGTATATATTCTTTCCCCCCACCCCCCTCATTTTTGCATGTGGTTTTAAGCATGTAAAGATCTTTCCCCTTTAATCAGCATAAAGACAGTTTTTGTTTAAATCTTCCCTTTTAATCTTCAGAGTTCTCATGACAGTTTTGGGGATTGTGTAGGTAGGAGTTACCTCACCCGCTGCTGATGAAATGCAGCCATCTCCTGGATGGAACAAGGAGTCATGCTGGCTTGTGAATACTTCACAGTAGGGTTTTTAGGAGGGAAAAGAGAAATAGCTTCCAACTGAAACTACCATAAGATTTTAATTAAGACAACTGTTGATGTCCAGGCTGGAATTTATGGATAACTTATTTAAACAAACTAATAATAAACTGAAGCTATGATGCAAGAATATGACAGAGGCTGTGAAAGAAGTAATTTTGCTGTAAGCAGAATTGATGGAGCCATAGAAGCCTTCGTGGGAAAAATAGTGAGGTGATCAGATAAATACTTTGTGTCACAAAGCATTAGAATAAAGAAGAGAGTTATATGATTTTGTTGTAAAATGAAAGATTTCTTTCATTCAGTGTGAGTTTTGCTTATTACCAATGGGTGGCTATTAGTTTTGTCTATAATTTTACTTCAAGTTCTACACTAAAATCTCATGCTGGCATTTATAAAAAGTTAAAAACTTGGATTTGGGCAGAAACATGCTTGGAAATATGTTTACACATTAACATGGATGGCTTGGCTGTTTCTGATATTTCATGTATTCCAAAGAGATGCCACAGCATGTTGCATATTTCAGTCTGGACATGTCTGGACCAATTAAGCTACTCTTAGATGGGCTGCTGAGTTCCTTAGGAAAACAGTTTCAAATGCAAGTTCCTCCAATTAAACATCTGAATAAGAGGTCTGGCAGTGTAAGTGCTGAGCACCTACAGCTTTTATTGCTTCTAATGAATACCTTTACTGTAAACACACAGCTTTCCTGAAAAACAGACTTAAATTTATCTTGGCACTTAGAGTTAGAAACCAGTTTGCAAACGTTGCTTCATGTCAGTCATTCATAACAGAGTTTCATGAAAAACTTTTGCTGCTGAGGGTCACACTACTGAAGAGCAAGCCATGGTTCTGTGAAGGGTGAGAAGGAGTCAGCAGCCTGTGGATGTCCTGCTCAGTGATTCACAGCACTCAGGATTAAAAGAAATGGGTTTTGGCGGCTTGCCACAGCAGGGAGCATGCAGCTGGCTACCAACAGGAGCTAGCAAGGCTCCTAGGAAGAAGTGCAGATTTTTAAGATGATTTGAATATCATTCCAACCTAAAAATACAGCAGATAAATTCTGACACATCATTAGACATGTTGTTTTCTACTAGGTGAAAGAAACCGGGGTCAGCATTAGCAAATATAAAGAGTGGTGATAAAGATCCTGTTGTAAGCAGAAAGGAGTTTTACCTTCAGGTAAATTCATAGAATAAAATAAAATAACCACTTGGCATGGCATCCTGACCATGAGCAGGGGGCTCTGGTAATATGTGGCTGTGACTGAGCATTACCAGGTTTTAGTGCAGCACCTTCCCAGGACAACTGGTTCCATTGGCTGCAGTATATGCCCCTTGCCTCAGGACTGCAGGAGGAGGCCAGTAGTGCCACAGCCAAGGCATGTTCAACGCAGAACATGCCTCAAAGTCAGGGAGGCTGCAGGCAAGTGGGGTACCATGGTTCAGTGCTAGGGGTAGTGAGCAACCATGACTCAGGCACTGTATCCCTCCTTATCAAGGAGGAGAGGCTTCAGGCCATTTGTACCATAGAAATTGATATTGCCACCAAAGTGAGAGTGCTTGTGAGTGAGGACCAGCTTTGTAACACATTGTCATTGATTCAACAGAATACAGTGAAATGCTTGTGTTCAAAATACAGAAATAGAAGCCAGAGACATCCGCTAGCCCATGAGCAGGCATCAGGGAATAGTATAAATAACTACTGTAGAGTCTGCACAGTGTTGAGTGGGCAGTTGCCCTCCTGATCTCTTCAGCTCTTGAGAGCGTGGATGCTGGCATGCCCCTGCTCCTGGTGTGGTACCATTTCCAACTGATGGTGTCTGAAAGGAAGATGCCATAGATTTTTGCATCTCATAGTGCTGAAATAACACACAGAGAAACATGAGCTTGTCATGAAAGATGGTTTTAAGTTGCATTCAGCTGCTGAATCATCTCTCTGCCCACGGTTCCCCCAGTGAGAAAGAGTATGCAAATGCATCCATTGCACAGATGTAATACGAACTTTAGTTTATACAGGCATGTATAAGCATTTAACTTTTCTGAGAAAGTGCTATGGAAAACATTGTTACAATAAATGCTTAAAAATAAGAACATGTGGGTAGTATTCACTTTCTCTCTAACAGCAATGTGTCACTAACAGCATGTCCAGACAAGTAAAACCCTGTAGTTGTGATAATATGGGAACCCAAGACTCTATATCTTTGGAAAAAGCAAATCCTTTCTTTCGACAACTGTAATTTGGACCTGACACGAATGCAGGGAAGAAATATTATTGTTGCAGTAGTAACATTGGTTACTTGAAGGTTTTACATTTTGCTTTGGTTTGCTTGAAGGTCAAGAAAAGCAGGTTTCCATTTTTCTTTTAATATGAAACGTCAGGAAGACTCTCAAGTGTTGGGATTTTTTTGCCTATGCTACGTGTGTTCTTCAGACCACACGATTGGAAAGAGTTGTTTTACTAGTGCTGTATTAATTTTTTATGTTTTAGTTTACCATTTGTACACTGCCAGGAGTGCTAGCAACTTCGAAGATGTGTATGATAAGATTCTTCTCCTGAAGAGATACGTTGCAGTCAAGATAAAAGATAAGGAAGTTCCTGGAGACAGGAAATAAAAAGTGTGAATTGATCAAGAGGTAAAATTAAATCCTGCTTTGGATCATGGGAATTTTTTATTAGCTCTTTTTTTGTCTATGAAAATGTGTGAAGCAAATTTGCAGGAGAGAATTTTTTAAAAGGAAAAGAAGGGAAAAAGGTTTCCATTGTATAGATTAGTATGGAAAATGACTGAAAATGAGCATAGAAGGATGTTATGAAGAGCAGAACCATAAAACCGGGTAGAACAAAAGGTGAGAGAATTAGTGTGGGGCAAATGTTAGCAGAGGAATAGAGGCAGAAGCATGCATGTAACTTGAAGAACATCCCTGGTGCCCTATGACTGCTCATTACATTGGAATCTCCGCATTTCTGTATTTCACTTTTCCTTATTCATGTACCTTAGATTTCACTCCTAGTTATTTGAAATTTTATTGCATTCATATAAATTTGCACTTTTTTTGTGCATTTTTTTTCTGAATTGGTGAAAGAACTAAAGCAGATATATTAAAAGTGCATACTTTGGACTAAGAGATAGACATCAGGTGTGAGGCATGATTAATCACAGTTTCAATTCTTGATCAAATCACAAGAGTAGTTGGAAGACACTAGATCTTCTGTAACTGCTACTTGCATGTGTTATGCTTAAGTATATACCCTGAAAAGGTTACAAGGATCTATATCCTTGTAAATAAAATAATAATAGTAATCTCAAAGCATATGTAATTATACCATAAACATTCATCCTTATTTTGGCCTTTCCTTTCTGCTGAGCTTCTTACCCAGAACTAGCACAAGGAAGATCTTTCATCAGAGAAGTCCCCAAGAATGTTCAGCTGGCTGAAAAATCAAGCCTTTTGCACAAAAAGAAACATGCAGTGACATGTTTCCTAACATATAGCTGGGGGGAGAAGACCGTGGCTGACAGGAAATTGTAACCTAACTAGTATTGGCCAAGGGGAGGAGAGACCCAATGCCTTGTTCTGAACCTTCTGGTTTCTGGCTTTTATCCCAGAGGAGTGTCTTGTAGAATGCTGGTGTTTCCTTGGTTTTATGTGCCTATGTGGAGTATATGTTTACAGATATTTTAATTTTGGATAGTGCTACTTCTTAGTGGGCATGTTTTGAGTTTTTTTCTCTGTTAGGTATTATGGTTTTTGCCCTTTGCTAACAGACGTATTAAAAAGGCAGCCACCCAGTCACGGTGATGTCCTGTTCATTGCTTTCACTGTGTTTGTGCAATATGAAGCTACAGAGCTATCCTGACTCTTGTAGCAGCAGTCTACACTGTGATTCTAATTGGCTTATGATGCGTCCTGAAATGTAGGCTATATGGTGACTATTTATTTTTTAAATGCTTATACTGCATGCTAGTTCCTGAAAAGTACTTAAAGGGACGCTTCTTGAGATATTATTTTAAACTTTTTACTATTTTTAAAATGCTAGTGAACGTTCTGTGGAAAAAATACATATGGTATAACTTATTAAGTATTTCTTTGCTGTCTGTCTTATTTGTCTTATTTGATGTTGGAATCAACATGCTGAATAATTATTACAAAGGTTGGATAATGCTGAAGGTTTCTGTTGTGTTTTCTTCAACTATCTTTACAAGTCCATGTAGATTGTGACTCCATAAATGTTGCTTGTCCTCTCTACTTCATGGGCTGGTTTTCCCAAGAAGTGCTGCCCAGGAATCCATTAGATTATTAAGTGGCATCAAGCCTAGTGGTTATTGCCAATAATAAAAATGCTTTCCTATCCAATATGCAATTGCTTGAACAGCCACTGTTGTTGCTGTGTTTGAGGATTTTTTTATAATCTGTTTAAGAGTCAGAATTACTCCTGAAATGCAATGTTTACACAAACTGAGCATGACAAAAAGCTTGAAGCCTTTCATAAACAATATGTATATATATGATGGATCTCATTAATAACTTGCATTGGTTTTACAGTTGTATTACTCCACTTACTAGAGTGGAATTACTACGGATTTGCACTGAGGAGGATTTGCTAAGAGGATGATTTGGCTTCATGTCTGAGCAGAACCTGTGATGTGCTTCTGCCTTGCTTCAGAAGGCACTTCTTGGGGCTGCGGTATTTGGGGTGAGGAATGAGGGCTGCCAAAAAGGGTCTTTTTTAGTGTGGTGAGTTGACCTTGGCCGGATGCCAGGTGCCCAAGTCACTCTATCACTTCCCCCCTCAGCAGGACAGCAGAGGGAGAAAATAAGATGGAAGAAAACTCATGGGTCGAGATAAAGGCCTTCTAATAAAACAAAAGCAAAGGCTGTCCATGGAAGCAATGGAAATAAAAAATTTATTCTCTACTTCCCATCAGTGGGCAATGTCCAGACACTTCCTGGGAAGTAGCAGTTGTTCCAGAAGACAAACATCATAATAACAAATGCCTCCCTCCTCCCCATTTTTCTTAGCTTTTATTACTGAGCAGACATCACATGGTATGGAATATCCCTGTGGTCAGTTTGGGTCAGCTGTCCTAGCTATGTTCCCTCTCAAGATCTTGCCCACCCCCAGCCTCCTGGTGATGGAGGGTAATGTTGGAGAGACAGCCTTGATGCTGTATGAGCACTGCCCAGCAGTACCCAAAACACTGATGGGTTATCAACACCTTTCTAGCTACCACTACAAAGCATGGCACTATGAGGTCTGCTATGGAGAAAATTAACTCCATCTCAGCCAGACCCAATGCATATAGTCACAGTAATTATGGCATTTTCATCCAGGAGGATCTGAGATGCTGTATGTTAGGCCCTGAAGAATTGCCCCAGGGACAAGTGAAAAACCACATCATTGCTGAGGTTGGCTTCATCTGCACATTGACAAGACACACTGGGCAACTGCCCAGCTAAAGCTGTGTCTGTTGCTTCTAATAATGAAGTATCCCCTTACTGCTTAAATATGCACCTGTTCTTACGTGTTAATAAATGATATAGACGCAACTGCATGTCTCAAATGACATCTGGGGGCTCAAAAGAGAGAGAAACAAAAATAAGCAAAAGCTAAGCAAAATAAGCTTGATTCATGTTATCAGGATATTTTTTTTATTTAAAGAAACAAAAGCAGTCCCCAACAAACTCTGAAGTTAAAGACCTTTTGCAGGTTGATTTTGTTCCTTATTTTTGCATCTTGTTTTATTTTTAGGTATGGTTTCCTAGAAAGTGAGAATTATGTGCCTTCTGCTTCCTATTAGTGGATACGTACAGATAAGTTATTAATCAGTACAAGGAGCTACAAAGCTGTAGTGGCTTGGCTTGGTAGTACAGCTGTACTATGCCTGTGTAAATAAAATACTTCAGCATGATGGTTTCCAAGGCATTTTGGAAAGTTGAATGAAGAAGTACTGACTAATCAAATTCTTTCTCTGTGCTGTAGGTCACTTGTCACCTCTGTACATTTTCAGGCACAAGTCCCTGTATTTACAACCTGCAGACTAGTGCTGACCATGTCAGAGGCACTTCAAAGCATACTTTAGTTTGCTAAGAACAAATGTTATTAGCTTTAAGTACTGCAAAAATTCAATGCTCTTGAAAAATTTCACTGCAGGACATTAGATAATACCTGATGTTTTAATATTAGCATTTCAAAAGTGAGAAGTTCTTTAGGATTTAGCTTTCTTGTGAGGTATTTCTAATTTATTGTAGTTTGTGAGCAACAGCACAACCTGGCAACAGCAGGCCTCTATAGCTAGCTAATGAAAATCTAACAAAAGTTAAACTTCTTCATACATTCAAGATCACATAGGGAATATTATGTGCTGCCTGCTATTGCTGAAACAAGCCCACCTCATTTCTCTTGAAAAACCACTGAAGGACCCAGATGTCAGCAAGATAAGTCATTCTGGCTTTCCAGAAAGACGCAAAATCTTTTCTGGATCTTGACAGCATCTTCAAACCTAGAGTTGAATTGATTTTATTACAGGGGATTTTTAATGTACTAGCATCTGACCTTAAATGATAGGGAAGAGGAAAGTGTATATGTTTTATGACATCTTGTGCCTGGTGCTGATTATAGGCCTTTATAAAGTTTGTATTTACATACTGGATTTTGGACGGAGNCTTTCATAAACAATATGTATATATATGATGGATCTCATTAATAACTTGCATTGGTTTTACAGTTGTATTACTCCACTTACTAGAGTGGAATTACTACGGATTTGCACTGAGGAGGATTTGCTAAGAGGATGATTTGGCTTCATGTCTGAGCAGAACCTGTGATGTGCTTCTGCCTTGCTTCAGAAGGCACTTCTTGGGGCTGCGGTATTTGGGGTGAGGAATGAGGGCTGCCAAAAAGGGTCTTTTTTAGTGTGGTGAGTTGACCTTGGCCGGATGCCAGGTGCCCAAGTCACTCTATCACTTCCCCCCTCAGCAGGACAGCAGAGGGAGAAAATAAGATGGAAGAAAACTCATGGGTCGAGATAAAGGCCTTCTAATAAAACAAAAGCAAAGGCTGTCCATGGAAGCAATGGAAATAAAAAATTTATTCTCTACTTCCCATCAGTGGGCAATGTCCAGACACTTCCTGGGAAGTAGCAGTTGTTCCAGAAGACAAACATCATAATAACAAATGCCTCCCTCCTCCCCATTTTTCTTAGCTTTTATTACTGAGCAGACATCACATGGTATGGAATATCCCTGTGGTCAGTTTGGGTCAGCTGTCCTAGCTATGTTCCCTCTCAAGATCTTGCCCACCCCCAGCCTCCTGGTGATGGAGGGTAATGTTGGAGAGACAGCCTTGATGCTGTATGAGCACTGCCCAGCAGTACCCAAAACACTGATGGGTTATCAACACCTTTCTAGCTACCACTACAAAGCATGGCACTATGAGGTCTGCTATGGAGAAAATTAACTCCATCTCAGCCAGACCCAATGCATATAGTCACAGTAATTATGGCATTTTCATCCAGGAGGATCTGAGATGCTGTATGTTAGGCCCTGAAGAATTGCCCCAGGGACAAGTGAAAAACCACATCATTGCTGAGGTTGGCTTCATCTGCACATTGACAAGACACACTGGGCAACTGCCCAGCTAAAGCTGTGTCTGTTGCTTCTAATAATGAAGTATCCCCTTACTGCTTAAATATGCACCTGTTCTTACGTGTTAATAAATGATATAGACGCAACTGCATGTCTCAAATGACATCTGGGGGCTCAAAAGAGAGAGAAACAAAAATAAGCAAAAGCTAAGCAAAATAAGCTTGATTCATGTTATCAGGATATTTTTTTTATTTAAAGAAACAAAAGCAGTCCCCAACAAACTCTGAAGTTAAAGACCTTTTGCAGGTTGATTTTGTTCCTTATTTTTGCATCTTGTTTTATTTTTAGGTATGGTTTCCTAGAAAGTGAGAATTATGTGCCTTCTGCTTCCTATTAGTGGATACGTACAGATAAGTTATTAATCAGTACAAGGAGCTACAAAGCTGTAGTGGCTTGGCTTGGTAGTACAGCTGTACTATGCCTGTGTAAATAAAATACTTCAGCATGATGGTTTCCAAGGCATTTTGGAAAGTTGAATGAAGAAGTACTGACTAATCAAATTCTTTCTCTGTGCTGTAGGTCACTTGTCACCTCTGTACATTTTCAGGCACAAGTCCCTGTATTTACAACCTGCAGACTAGTGCTGACCATGTCAGAGGCACTTCAAAGCATACTTTAGTTTGCTAAGAACAAATGTTATTAGCTTTAAGTACTGCAAAAATTCAATGCTCTTGAAAAATTTCACTGCAGGACATTAGATAATACCTGATGTTTTAATATTAGCATTTCAAAAGTGAGAAGTTCTTTAGGATTTAGCTTTCTTGTGAGGTATTTCTAATTTATTGTAGTTTGTGAGCAACAGCACAACCTGGCAACAGCAGGCCTCTATAGCTAGCTAATGAAAATCTAACAAAAGTTAAACTTCTTCATACATTCAAGATCACATAGGGAATATTATGTGCTGCCTGCTATTGCTGAAACAAGCCCACCTCATTTCTCTTGAAAAACCACTGAAGGACCCAGATGTCAGCAAGATAAGTCATTCTGGCTTTCCAGAAAGACGCAAAATCTTTTCTGGATCTTGACAGCATCTTCAAACCTAGAGTTGAATTGATTTTATTACAGGGGATTTTTAATGTACTAGCATCTGACCTTAAATGATAGGGAAGAGGAAAGTGTATATGTTTTATGACATCTTGTGCCTGGTGCTGATTATAGGCCTTTATAAAGTTTGTATTTACATACTGGATTTTGGACGGAGTAAGCTTGCTTTGCTTTGCTTTGAATTTCTGTTTGTGCAGATTGTTGTGATATAGAGTTTGCTTGAAAGCCTGGAAAATTGTTCTGCCATGTATGTGGTTGAAGGAGTTTCACTAACAGTCTTGAGTATGCTTCTTAAAGCAACCCCTCTTTGTAGAAAATACTTTCAATGTCACTTATAGTTAGCAAAAAAATGTCCAGGATGTTTTATCTCCTGCTGAGTGTGTTTTTATTAGGCAGATTTTACAATGAAAAATCAGTAGAAGTGCATAAATGAAACCATTTGTCTTCCTGAGAGAGTCAACTTTTTCCAGATACTGTGTTTAAAATTTAACTAGTATGATTGCACAGTAAAAATCATAGTTAATTTGGTCAGTTAATAAAGACATTTCTGATATACGCTGATGCAACAAGAAGTAAAATAATTGTTTGCGATTTCAGCTGGAAATGTTGGATGGCTATTTTGGCTTTGCTGCATGACCTGTACCTCTCATAAGATGGCACAGCAGAATATACTGATATATTGATAGCTTATAACTGTATCTCAGTATTTAATTTCAGAGGATTTATCTTAGTAGACTTGTCAACATAAGTGTGTGTGTGTATGAACATGCCTATGCTATAGTGGTTGGTTGAGCATCAAGGAATGGTATTGCCATACATCTCCTTAGCATGTCTTATCCTCACGACCGTGTTAGCAACAAAATTTGCGATGTGGGTGTACAACCATAAAAACCATAACAGAATACCCAAGGACTAAATAAGCAACACAGAAGTGACCTTCAGCATACCAGTATTCGAAGAAATTTGAACTTCCTTCTTCTCTTTGTTTTTTTACTCCATAATCTGGTTTCAGTAGACAAATAATGAAATACTCTGTTTTGCAGACAAGAAGCCCAAAGCCGTGCCAGAGCCCACAGCCCAATCTAGGTGACCAGACAGAACACCTCTCTGAAGCATCTGCTGATTCCTTAGAGGCCATGTCTGAGGGGGATTCTCCAACCCCCTTTTCGAGGGGCAGCCGCACGCGGGCAAGTCTTCCTGTGGTGCGGTCAGCAAACCAAACGAAGGAAAGATCCCTGGGTAAGACCCTGCTTCAGCCCTCCTCCTCTCTGCTCTTAGCCTGTGTTTTCCATTTGTGCATTCAAAATAGTCTGAGATTAAAAAAGACTTTGGTAACACCTGATTTTTAATGTCAGGTTGTTCTTTGGAAATGAGGTCTGTGGAGGGTGCTGGGTAACTTTATGAAATGGTGAAATTATTTTCATAAGATCTGAAAGTGTGCTGGGAACATGGTAGACAAAGAGAAAGATGCAGACCCTGATATGAAATGCCGACTGATGGTTGAAACCCAGTATTGCAAATACTTTTTGCCATGCCTGCATGCTATGTGGCAGTGAACTTAATACAAGATTACACCCTTATTTTCTGACAAGGAGACACAGGCTTTTTCACTTTATCATCTCTTCAAAGCCAGATCTAGTTGAAAGAAACCTGGAGGTATTATTGCCTGACAGATCCAGCTCTTTGTGAAAATGTTTGATATTTGTGTGGTGGTAGCTTTCCGGGCAGAGGATTTAAATGGATGTGCTGACAGAGATACCCTTTACTTCAGGGCAGTGCCCTTCCATCTTCACGGTGACATGGATGATGTGTCAGCGCAAGTGGATGGCTCTGCTTCCTGTATTCTTCCCATATCTCAGGGTTGAATTAAGCCCAACCGTGAAATAGAGCTCCTTTTATGATGGTGGATTTTGTCTGTGAGACTGCTCTCAGCTGATGGATGGC
Source organism: Brachypteracias leptosomus (assembly GCA_013401335.1). Taxonomy (NCBI): domain Eukaryota; kingdom Metazoa; phylum Chordata; class Aves; order Coraciiformes; family Brachypteraciidae; genus Brachypteracias; species Brachypteracias leptosomus. The sequence continues at coordinate 14,558 of VYZX01006256.1, forward strand.
ACAAGTAAAGGCTGTTTTTTTGAGGAAAGACACCAGAGGGCAGTTGAACTGCTGTGAGAAGGTGGCGTAACTCACATGCAGGTTGCTGAGGAAGGCGGGTTTTTGCTCAAAGGTAATAAACTGAAATGCTGCTTTCCTGTAGACTCATCTCCCAGCATACAGACTGACATAAACTGAAGGCTGGGCTGTAAATCATACCATGCTTGTAAACTTGTCACAGTGGTTTACTCATTCCTCAACAATCTAAGACAGTTTCTGTCAAGAGTATTATGATATCTGACAAACACAACAAATTAGAAGAAAACAGGGCTGGAAGGGATCCCTGCACCCCCCAGAGCTGGCAAGTGCAGAGCAGTGGGGCTGGGGACGAGGAGCTGATCCCTGCCCATGTCAGCTCATAGAGCAGCACTGCTGCTCTCCCAAAGCCCATTGGCCACCAATATGACAGTCAGGCTCCTTGGGGAGAAATTTTGAAGACTCCAACCTGGACAAGACTGGTTGGTTTAGAGGTGTTTTTAAGAGCAAGTGTGTAGCACATGCATGTTTACATGCAGAAGATTCATCTCTGCCTATGTGTCGCTGCTGGCTAGGGCATCCTCAGAATGGCTTGCATCACCCCAAGATTTCCTGGAAAACACGTATTTGCTTCAGTGTGGATTGGGCCTTTTCAGGTCCTGTGTGACTTGCAGTCCAGCCTCACCACATGGGTTTCAGCTGGCGTTCAGCAATTATCCCAGGTCACATAGGGTATCTCGGCTCTAAACTTCTGTTTCAGATGTGAGCTGAGAATTGATAAACAGGTTTGGGGAAGCTTTTTGTTGGCATCAAAGAGGGTGACCTGCTATGCACCAGTGCTTTGTGCTCAGCCCAAAAGCTAAGCTAGAAGAACAGCTTTTTCACTGTCAGTGTGTACATCTGAAAAGAGTACAACAGCCCTGTTTCAGGAAAAGGCTTAAGTGCTCATCACTATGAATAAACTTGGTAACAGGAACATAGGAAGGGCTGTACTAGATTAGACCAAGAGTCTGCCTCGTCCTGTATGTTGTCTCCAGGAGGGGGACCATAGGCAGCTAGTCTAGGCAAGAGTAAGAACAGTGTAAGTATGTGTATATACGACCCTTTCCTGAATACTCTCCCAATCCCAAGTCATCTTCAGCTTAGGGATTTCCTGGTTATGGTTTCTTCCTGTATAATAAGCTCCAAGAGATGTCTCCTCCAGGTATTTGTTCAGTCTCTCTTTGAACCCATGTAAATTTTTCTCATCTGCAACAGTGCAGCTGTGACTTTGGCAGCAAGTTTCTGTTGGTTTACTGCCCAACCAATGCTTTTCTCTTGCTTTGTTTTGTATTTGCTTATCTGCTCTAAGTTATGCCCCTTCTCCTTGTGTTGAAAGTGACAGTAAACATTAGTTTGCTGTCTGCTCCCTCAGGCCACATCTGATTTTGTAGGCCTCTCATTTCCCTCAGGTCATCTTTTCTCCAATCTGAGAAGTGCTGGTGTAATCACTTGTTTCTCATCCAGAAACCATCCAGGACATTTGATTATCATTGTTGCCTTTCTTTACACTTTTTTCAGTTTGACAGTATCTTGGCTGAGATGAGAGGACCAGAAGCTCACTGTGAAGTAGTCCACTCTTAAACCGTTCTTTGCATCTGTTGCATATACTGAAATGTGTTGTTCAAGACCTAATGGAGGATGGTCATATGAGGATGATCCATTTTATTTAATGTCTGGGATTTCAGACACCTGAAAGGTGCCCTGTCTCAGCCAGTGTTTCATAATCTAAAGAGAAGATGCTGGCTTATCCCAGCATGAACAGGCAAAATGCGGGAGAAGGGAAAGAGGGAAGCAATGTAACATCAAGCATTTCAGCTGAGAGTTTTTAGATTTGAAACTGAAGCAAAATAAGTCTTTTCTCCCCTGTATTGCAGAAGTCACAGCTATGTGTGTGTCTAAAGGGGTCATCACACTAGCCAAACAGGAGGTAATATATTGTCATCACCCCACAATCTGTCATTTTCAGGTTGTTCCAGGAACTGTTAATAGCAAATAGTTTGTTTTAAAAGACAATCTAAAAATGATTCTAAAATAATTCAGGTTTAGATTATTATTCTTCAGTGTATTTATTTTACAGTAATGTCTTTTTCGGTCTTTTCTGCCAGTGTTCTCTAACACATAAGCACTGTTCCAAAATTTTACTTTTGAGACTCAGACTGTGACCCTGTTAGGGTTGTTTTTACTTCCAGCAGTACAAGGAGAGTGTTTATTTTTAAAATACAGGAAGCTGCTTATGACTTCAATTTTAAGCATTATGAAAATATTTCTGTTCACATGATTTTAAACAAGCTATGTATAATCACCTCCCTTTCCATCTCCATTAATTTTTTAATTTAATCTGATTTAAATACAGATTATGTTTTGATCCTCAACCAACATAATTTCACTGAGAAGAATGATAAAGTTTTGTGAATTTTTATTAATTTTACATTCAATATCTCGATGTCATTGCTTTAAAACGTCATGCTTTCTTTTAGAAATTCTAATTCTTCTGCAGGTTCTATTTTACTAACTACATACAAGTCAGTTTGCTTTTAAATTGTGGTCTGAATTAACATGGAACCTGAGAATGAATCGCAGTAATGCATTTTGGCTACCTCAAAATCATTGTTTTGTCAGTCAGGACTAATCTAATAGGACATGGTATTCATGTGGAGTCAACCCAGAAAATAGTATTCCAATTGTGAGCCCATTTAAAATTTCAGCCATAGCTTTCAAAATGAAGGTCTTTCTTGGTTAAGAGGTCCATCAGAAATCAGCGCTTGTCTCATCAATCTGCAGCCTGGAGACAAAGTGATATATTAAAATAAATTAATTCACTGTGCAGGAGAAAATTAAATGTATTTTTAAATATCTATTTGAAAGCTGGGAGTTTTTCCTGTGTGATAACTGTGGGAAAAAATTGTCTAGCAAAACTGTCAGAGCGAGAATCAGATGAAATCTGGAAAGTACTCAAAAGCTTTCAGCAAACTTCACTTGCAATTTGCCTGGAGGAAGCAGAACCTGACAAGCACCCAGCAAGGTTACACTAGCAGCCAACCTGTGCCTGCGCTGCAGTTTGCTGCCATCGCTGCTCCAGTACTTCTGCAATGAAATGAAGGCTGACAGATATTTTCACTTGTAGTCTCTCATGTGGCACATCTGTACAAATGATGGGCCTGATCCTTTTTGTAAAGGCAGGCGCTGGCATCCTCTGCAGTGACTGAGCGGGTGATGTGTTGGGTTGTAGCCCCGGAGGGCAGGGAGTGATTACAACCTCCGACTGCAGTAACGGCCAAAGATGTTCCCACAGGATTGGGCTGTACATGCAGGGTTGGATTGAGGAAGAGTATGGTACCAGGAGGGATTTCCAAAAATGTGCAAGGATTTGGGTTTGAGAAGTCACTGAGGAGGATGGAGCTTTATGGCTCGAGGGTTGTAGGTACCTTCTCTGGATGTCCCAGGCAGGGCACCCAGCCACTCCAGTCCAGACAAATAAGGAGCAAAAGATAATGGGGCTCCTTGCTGGTAAACCTGTGCCTAAAATTAAGTGGCATGGAAAGGCCTCTGCAGAAATGTCTGATCCTGCCACCACTTGCATTTTATTTGCCATTGGAGAGGTTACTTACAGGAGTGAAATTACACAAATGCTTAAGAATTGGCTTGGGGAGGGTCTTAAACAATCATGGAGTTTTCTGAATATTATTTGCTAGCCTTCCAGCCCCAAGTTTTAGCAGGCACAAATTTCAGTGTCTGATTAATTCGTTTGCTGCCACCTACTATGGAAATACTGTTACTGATTATAATAGTAACACTTGGATTTCTTGTAGCATTTCTTTCGGGTGTTTCTCAATGCCTGTTAAAAAAGAAAGTCAGGGTCATAGTTACAATTTTACACATAGGAAAACTCCTGCAGAGGGAGGGATCGTGACTTGGTTGCTATCACCCAGCGGTAGAAATAACTCTCTATACTTGTGTATTCAGTGTATTGTAAGATTTACACAGAAAAATAAAAAGGCTAAAGGTAGACATATATTATATTGTTGGTAATTAATTATTATTTACTATTTATGATCTAGAAATTAAAATAGGCTTGTTAAATCAGGCAGAAGATGTGTGAACAGCCATGGACTTTATAAGAGAAGCCTATGATTTGTTGGCAGTGATACTGCCCTCGGATTCTTTAGGGTATAATTCAGGCATAATGAAGTCAGCAGGATCTTTCAGTTTAATTCATGGGAGAGAAACTCCTTGGGAACTGCATTTCAAGTGAAGACTGAGTGTAGTTTTAATGTACTCAGTCATCTTAAAGAAATTTTCCTTATCTTGTCTTTTTACAACATGCAAAAAGGTCACGTAAATATTTGCTGTCATAATCAGATACTTTGATGGAGGTGATTCTCCCCCTCTACTCCACTCTCGTGAGACCCCCACTTGGAGCATTGCGTCCAGTTCCGGAACCTCTATTACAAGAAAGATATGGACGTGCTGGAATGTGTCCAAAGAAGGGCCACTAGGATGATCAGAGGGCTGGAGCACCTCTCCTATGAAGACAGACTGAGAGAGTTGGGGTTATTCAGCCTGGAGAAGAGAAGGCTCCAAGGAGACCTTATTGTGGCCTTCCAGTAGCTTAATGGGGCCTACAAGAAAGCTGGGGAGGGACTTTTTAGGATGTTGGGTAGTGGTAGGACTAGGGGGAATGGATCAAAACTAGAGGTGGGTAGATTCTGATTAGACGTTAGGAAGAAATTCTTCCCCATGAGGGTGGTGAGACACTGGAACAGGTTGTGCAGAGAGGTGGTGGAAGCCCCATCCCTGGAAATTTTGATGGCCAGGCTGGATGGGGCTTTGAGCAACCTGATCTAGTGGGAGGTGTCCCTGCCCATGGCAGGGGGGCTGGAACTAGATGATCTTTAAGGTCCCTTCCAACCCTGACAATTCTATGATTCTATGATTGATAGGGGCTGGCAGGTCTATAGGAAAAACATTCTGAAACAACTAGTTCCAATTATTGAATTGAAACAGAGGCTCTAGGAAATTGTAATACTTTAAGATAACAGTTGTTTTCCTGTCCATCTTCTCTAGACTTTATCTTCTTTCACATTTCTTCAGATTATAGCTGAAATTTTTGGACTTGGAAAGAAAATAAGCTACACCTCTTACCTGAAATATTTTACATCAAAAGAGCAAAGAAGATAAACAATCATATCAATCTAACATAGTGCTGAGACTTAGTTTTTTCTGTTTCATTTATTGTCCCTATAAAATTTCTGAAAGACAGCTATATGGAAGAGTGAAATATGGGTCTTCCCAGGCTAGCACTCTTGCACTTAATTGTTGTTTACTTAACAGAGTCTTCCTTCTCTAAGAGAACATTCTGTATGTACTTGGGAAAAAAGTGATTCCAAGAAGCAAAATCTTAATTAGTATATACTGTCTCAACAGAAGCATATTCTGTCTGACACTGAAAAGCTGATAAGCAGTATATTTTAGATGCTGTGTCGCACTGGAGCTGAATTTGACCCCATTGCAGCAGGCTGTATCAGCATGGATCCAGTGGGCTCATTGGAGTGCTACTGGAGTAGGAGATGTGCAGTGTGCTAAACAAAACCATTAGCTATGCAAGTCTGTATCTGTCACTGCTATATCTATTAAGTGCTTTTTGAATGCAATTGTTATTATTTATTTGTGCTGCAGTAGTACTAAAGGACCTCACCTAAAAATGGGACCTCACCATGTTGGCTAAGATACATAGTGAGAAACTACTCCTGTTGCAGGACCTTGCAACATGAATAAACCAGAATGAAAAACGGTGAAGGCAAGGAAGAGGTAGAGTAATTGGAGTCCAAACTGATAAACTGAATAAAATTGCGTCAAGGTGGCAGTGGCTTTTCTCTTTATCCCAAATTATGCCTGCACAGAAGGTGCAATGTCCTCATCCTGCTCTGCCACCACTTCTTATTCTGATTAAGCAGCAGCAATCATAGAATTGTTTTGCTTGGAAAAGACCTTTGAGACCATCGAATCCAACCATGTCCTGACCCTACCATTAGCCTAGGGCTTTACTAAAGTCCAGGTAGACAACATCAACAGGCTTTCCCTCATCCAACTAAGCAGGTCACTTTGTCACGGAAGGAGATCAGGTTAGTCAAGCAGAACCTGCTTTTCATGAACCCATGCTGACTGGGCCCGAGCCCTTGGTTGTCCTGTATGTGTCTCAAGATGGCACTCAATATGATCTGCTCCATAGTGCAATTTGGGCTCTCTGCATTTGGTGTCTGCTGGAAGAGGGATTTGGCAGCTGAAATAGCTTGTGCAGGCCAAACTACCCTTCAGAGGAAAGGTAGGAGGCCAGATGGAGCTATCCCATGGGTCATATCTGGCACAGGAGTTATCACTTGGACCAATTTGATCTAATTTTTGTGTTAGGTAAAATTTGTAAGTCTACTTCTAATACAGTAAGTCACACAAACAAAGGACTCTTCCATTTGCACAACAGCATGCAAGAAAAAAATGTATTGCAATTCCATGCATTTCAAGAAGTGCAAGATTTTGGACAAGCAGAGAAGCATAGTAGTAGCCTGTCTCTCAGTAGTGTATTTAGGATTTGCTGCCAGCGCTGACAGCAAGTCTCTGAATGAGGACAGCTTTTGGATTTAGTCATTATTCCCAATACTGTATATATATTTAGATGGCGATTTTAATGCATAGCTGCTAAGCTGGGCCTGAATTCGGGTTTCTGTTCTGTCATCTCTGTGGAATCATGTAAGACTGTCTCTTCTTTGTTGTCATTCTCTATCTCTCTATTGCATTTTTGGCTATAAAATAGCTTGATTTAAACAGGATAAGAGGATAATCACTGCATCAGAGGCTTGTTGTTGATCGTCTGCTGATTAGGGTACTCTCTTGCGACAGCAGGGGCAATGGTTTGAGCAACTCTCAAGATGGGAGCCCTTCTGGATAGGTTTTTAACTACTCAGCTATTTTGTAAAAGACAGACATTTGGTGCCATTGCTTCTACTCAGTTACCTTCTGTGGTGAATAGACCGTCTGTGGGTATAAGGGTAGTGGACGTTGTTTACCTGGGCTTTAACATGGCCCTTCACATGTCTCTCATAGCCTCCTTGTAGCCACATGGGGGCGATATGGGTAGCCTTCAAGGTGCGTAGTACTTAATGCTTTAAAGTCTAACTGGCAGCTGGTTTTCAGTGGTCTTTCTCAGGGATGGACTCTGGGGTCAGTAGATTTTAACAGACAACCTGGCTGTTGGGATGGAATGAACCATCAGCAGGGCCAAGTCTGGCACTAAGTTTGTGAGAGCTTTTAATGTGCTGGACAGTCAGCTGGCCACTCAGTGGGATCCCAGTGAGCCAGAGGAATGGGCTAGCAGGAATTTAATGATGCTTCACAGAGGCAAATACAGTCTTTCAGCAGAGACAAAATAGCCCTGAGTGACAGCATAGACAGGGATGGACTGGCTTGGGAGCACCTTTGCAGAAAGGACTTAGGGTCTGACAACAAAGTGACCTATGTGTTAGCAGTGTGTCCCTGCAGCAGTGAAAATTGCATAGTTTGCTATAGGAAAAATTTAGCCAGCAGGTTGATAGTAGTGATTATTGTCCTCTTCTCAGTATTTGTGAGTTTGCACATGGAATATTATGTCCAGTTTTGTCTCCCCAATACAAAAGTGATAATGACAAACTGGAGGGAGCCCAGCAAATGGACTCTTGATATTCTACTGCTTAACCATGCTAACTATGGTCACTGGTCCAAGATCCTGTTTACTGTAGGCCTTAAGAACTTAACAAAAAGTCAAGTTGCTTGTTAGAGCCCACATAGGTAGATTTCTGGTGTGATGCTGTAACCAGTTGTGCTCTCACATACTGATGGCTCAACCCCTAAACTTGCTCCTGACAGCAGTGAACTCTTTAGAAGTGAAATAACTTCAGAGGTACTGAAGAGAATTCCTACAGTAAATACAGAAAATTTGGTAGATGGAGCAGAACTGCAAAGTTGTGCATGGCTTATGTAACTTTAATGCTCCTTGCCTATGGAGTATTGAAATGGTCACATTCTACCCTCGAATGCATCACTTCTACGTGCTTTAGTACTAAAAAATAGGGTTTATAAAAATAGTCACCACTCAAGCAATGTGTATTTGATACAGCTGATTTATATAGGAAGCAAATACAATTGGGTAGGAGCTCTCTCTCTCTCTCTTTGTGTTTANATCCAACCATGTCCTGACCCTACCATTAGCCTAGGGCTTTACTAAAGTCCAGGTAGACAACATCAACAGGCTTTCCCTCATCCAACTAAGCAGGTCACTTTGTCACGGAAGGAGATCAGGTTAGTCAAGCAGAACCTGCTTTTCATGAACCCATGCTGACTGGGCCCGAGCCCTTGGTTGTCCTGTATGTGTCTCAAGATGGCACTCAATATGATCTGCTCCATAGTGCAATTTGGGCTCTCTGCATTTGGTGTCTGCTGGAAGAGGGATTTGGCAGCTGAAATAGCTTGTGCAGGCCAAACTACCCTTCAGAGGAAAGGTAGGAGGCCAGATGGAGCTATCCCATGGGTCATATCTGGCACAGGAGTTATCACTTGGACCAATTTGATCTAATTTTTGTGTTAGGTAAAATTTGTAAGTCTACTTCTAATACAGTAAGTCACACAAACAAAGGACTCTTCCATTTGCACAACAGCATGCAAGAAAAAAATGTATTGCAATTCCATGCATTTCAAGAAGTGCAAGATTTTGGACAAGCAGAGAAGCATAGTAGTAGCCTGTCTCTCAGTAGTGTATTTAGGATTTGCTGCCAGCGCTGACAGCAAGTCTCTGAATGAGGACAGCTTTTGGATTTAGTCATTATTCCCAATACTGTATATATATTTAGATGGCGATTTTAATGCATAGCTGCTAAGCTGGGCCTGAATTCGGGTTTCTGTTCTGTCATCTCTGTGGAATCATGTAAGACTGTCTCTTCTTTGTTGTCATTCTCTATCTCTCTATTGCATTTTTGGCTATAAAATAGCTTGATTTAAACAGGATAAGAGGATAATCACTGCATCAGAGGCTTGTTGTTGATCGTCTGCTGATTAGGGTACTCTCTTGCGACAGCAGGGGCAATGGTTTGAGCAACTCTCAAGATGGGAGCCCTTCTGGATAGGTTTTTAACTACTCAGCTATTTTGTAAAAGACAGACATTTGGTGCCATTGCTTCTACTCAGTTACCTTCTGTGGTGAATAGACCGTCTGTGGGTATAAGGGTAGTGGACGTTGTTTACCTGGGCTTTAACATGGCCCTTCACATGTCTCTCATAGCCTCCTTGTAGCCACATGGGGGCGATATGGGTAGCCTTCAAGGTGCGTAGTACTTAATGCTTTAAAGTCTAACTGGCAGCTGGTTTTCAGTGGTCTTTCTCAGGGATGGACTCTGGGGTCAGTAGATTTTAACAGACAACCTGGCTGTTGGGATGGAATGAACCATCAGCAGGGCCAAGTCTGGCACTAAGTTTGTGAGAGCTTTTAATGTGCTGGACAGTCAGCTGGCCACTCAGTGGGATCCCAGTGAGCCAGAGGAATGGGCTAGCAGGAATTTAATGATGCTTCACAGAGGCAAATACAGTCTTTCAGCAGAGACAAAATAGCCCTGAGTGACAGCATAGACAGGGATGGACTGGCTTGGGAGCACCTTTGCAGAAAGGACTTAGGGTCTGACAACAAAGTGACCTATGTGTTAGCAGTGTGTCCCTGCAGCAGTGAAAATTGCATAGTTTGCTATAGGAAAAATTTAGCCAGCAGGTTGATAGTAGTGATTATTGTCCTCTTCTCAGTATTTGTGAGTTTGCACATGGAATATTATGTCCAGTTTTGTCTCCCCAATACAAAAGTGATAATGACAAACTGGAGGGAGCCCAGCAAATGGACTCTTGATATTCTACTGCTTAACCATGCTAACTATGGTCACTGGTCCAAGATCCTGTTTACTGTAGGCCTTAAGAACTTAACAAAAAGTCAAGTTGCTTGTTAGAGCCCACATAGGTAGATTTCTGGTGTGATGCTGTAACCAGTTGTGCTCTCACATACTGATGGCTCAACCCCTAAACTTGCTCCTGACAGCAGTGAACTCTTTAGAAGTGAAATAACTTCAGAGGTACTGAAGAGAATTCCTACAGTAAATACAGAAAATTTGGTAGATGGAGCAGAACTGCAAAGTTGTGCATGGCTTATGTAACTTTAATGCTCCTTGCCTATGGAGTATTGAAATGGTCACATTCTACCCTCGAATGCATCACTTCTACGTGCTTTAGTACTAAAAAATAGGGTTTATAAAAATAGTCACCACTCAAGCAATGTGTATTTGATACAGCTGATTTATATAGGAAGCAAATACAATTGGGTAGGAGCTCTCTCTCTCTCTCTTTGTGTTTATTCAAGAGGAAGAACACGTATTCCAAGAAATTTAATTGATGGTTTCTTGGTTTTTCTGTTATTGCCCCTTTTAGAAGTTAATAACAAAAATGCCCCAGTGTAAAATACTTGCTTACAGTAGCCATAAATGCTTAACATGTCTACATAGTCTTTTGCAGACACATCCTTCGAAATTGTACTAGTCAGCTTGGTACCTCTGGCAGGGAGCTGACTGACCATAGCTTACTGCCTCCTTCAGGGGTCAGGGACTCAGCTTCTGGTGGACAAAAGCAGCACAGCTGCAAGAGCCTGTGTAGGCATGTCCTGTGCCTGTTCATGTGTAGTTCTCCAGAGTTACTACACTAAGTTGGTGAATGTGAACTGGAGTAAAAACGTCATGGCAGAACCTATGGATCCTTGAAAAATAGATCTGGTGCACGTGAAATTTCTAGTTCATCTCCCTGAGTTGTTTAGTTACTGTTTTGTATTTTGTATGTATCATAAGATTTTTGTGTTCTTCCAAGTTTACTGGCATTGTTTTCTTGTTTACAGATATGAAAATCCTGCTAATCAGTTGGGCTATTCTGGCAAGAGAAAGGATATAGATGCAATTACTGTCCAGAAGTCATCTTGCCAGAACATTGTTTTCCACCTGGGGAACTGGGTTAACCAGAAATGTTCCCTCAGACAGAATTAACTGTCTACATTTAATGGACTTGCTGACATGGGTATATGGACAAAGTTGTCTTTTGGCAATAGGCTACTTCACAGATTTTTTCAGAAGTCAGGTAGGACAAATACCAGCTTTTCTTTAGGTAAAAAACTTGTTCATTTTAATTTTCTTTTTTTTTTTTTTTTCCTTAGCCAGCTAAATGTATCCATTTATAGAAAAGTGCTGGTATTTGAGTGACAGTTAAAGATCTTTATTTATCATAACACTTTGATAGAAATTTTATGTGACTACCGATTTTTCAAAGTGTTTTTTCATTAGGAAACATCTGTTGCAGAGTTACAAGTTACTGTAAATAGCAGGAAGAGGTAGTACTGCATGAAATGAAACACTCCCTGTTTTTATTGAAATTATTATCGGACAATACTGGGAGCAAAACTCTTCTGGCTATTCTGGAAGAAAATTATATAAAATAAGTAATTGTTTTTATTTCATGAAAAGATGTACTTTTTGATTCTTTTAGTACCTGAAGACTACCAAGTATATTTATAGACATTTTCTGAATGTGGAGGACAGAATAGCAGCAGGGAGTAGCTAATGGAAGCTAGTATGAGAGCTTCAGGCTAGAAATACCACAAGGATCATGGCAATGACCTCAGACTAGTTGAAAATGTGTGTGGTGAAATAGGAGAGTCAGGTCTTGAGGGTGTGGAAATAACTGCACATTGAGGAATTTCTTCCACTCTGCAAGGAGTTGTTACTGTAATAAACTTGTGTCTGCATAACTTTTTCAGAATTTGGTGATAAGGACACCAACTATGTATTATCTCTGTTTATCTGATAGTGGGCAGGGGATGGAGAACAATATGGGCCTATGCCACCCTTACCAACTTATATATTGCCATGTTGTCAAATAAAAAAAGAATCGGAAGGGTCTTGCCATTTTGGTAAAAAAGAATTGTAAACTGAATTTTGAGGAATTGATTGACAGTTTTTATTGTGATGCCCTCTAGATTGTCCTGAAGTGTCCCCTCCCCCCCAAAAAAAAATTATCATCAAGGCTTTAAAAGTTATTGATAGTTTTTAAAACTAATGCAAGTCTCAACTAATGATTCAACATAAATGTGAGTAAGAAACAAGGGTGCACTTTCTCACTTTTTCTTGTTTGCATTGCTGCTGACTTCAGCGTGAGGGAAACTGCAGACAGAGATGATGACTCAATGAACATATGGTGGAAGATCAAGCTAAACCAGCATGAAAAGGCAAAGGTTGTCCACCATCTCAAAAACACATGGTTAACTGATGGCTAGGTAAAGAGTGAAACAAATCTAATGACAACTCTACCAACTTCTAACTCAACGTTATGTTATTTAATTTGCTTTACAAAACATGGTTCACCTTGATTTCTGGCAGTTCTCACTGCTTTTCCTCCATGTACTTCATATTTCTTCACCTTAAGATACAGCTTTCTTTCCTTGTTTATCTAATTTTATTTTCCTTATATATCCTGTACTAATTCCTATTATACTTTTTTGATACTATCATTCACCCAACAAAGTCTGAAGGCCTCCTGTCTGTATTTTCCCTGTTTTAATTATGCCTAGCTTTGCACCTTTGATTTAAAGAAATTCCAGAGCTCCCAATGTGTCCAGATTTTTGCTGTAGGCCAACCAGCTTTACTTGAAATTTTCAAATTGGACACAAAATTTCTACAGGATACGCAGACACTGAGTCAGAAGAGAGTAGCAGTGCCTTGTTCACGCCAGTGATTTCTGGTTCTGCAGGAAAGTGTCAATGCTCCAGCACCCAAGCATCCAACATCATCCAAATACAGATAATATTACCAGTTAATACTTCTCTTCAGATGGGAGCCCATGGATTAAGATGTTGCTAAATTTCAGTAAGATTTTTCAGTGCAGAAACTTTCAAGGTATCTTGTCTACAGTGTCCTGTAGCTTCACAGGAAAGAAACTAATGAACTCCAGTTTAAACTTCAATTGTATTTTGTTTCATAACACTGAGGGACCTGAGTTTTCTCTTCTTCATTATGAGAAGAGAATGATGAGAAGATTATGTGAGTACCAGTATTTTTCCATTTAAAATTTGTGTGGGAGAACTAACCGATATTTGTAAAGCTCACAGAAGATGACTCTGTCATGTTTGTTAACTTACTCTTATCAAGTATTTAATTTTTCTTTGCCGTTGTGTGCTTCATGTTTTTCTCTCTTAAATAATCAGTTTGTAAGGATAATTCCTGATCTGTAAATAAAAGTGAGTTGGGATTATAGCTCTTCTAAGCATCTAAGATGCACAGCACTGAGATCATTGTTAGCAATATAACCATGATAACATGGTGCTTAGTCAGGGTTAGGTCATCACCATATATTAGGTGGAGATGCTGAGAGATGTGACCTGGGTGGTGTCATGCTGCTGCATAACATTAACTTTTGCCATAAAGAGTAACCTTTACCAGTTGTAACTAAGGAGTTACGATCTTACCTGGATGGGTGCAGTGATGATCTGTTTTGGTTATGCAGCTCCTTGCTCTAAAGCCAGTTTAGACCCCATGAGTTCAGGTATGGTTCACCGTTAGGCCATGTGGGCATGTCCTCAGCTGCCAAGTGGGTTTTGCACCCCAGCAGCAGTATCTGAGCTGGGCACCTTGCCATGCATCTGTATGGGCAGTTCTTAAAGCTGTTAGCTGGACTAAGGGTGCAGGATGGCTGCCCCAGGCATTCTCTAACCCCAGTGCTGATGGGTTCAGCTTGTGCAGAAGGCACTGCCTGTGTAAATCAGGTTAGCAGTGCCATCTTTCATTGCACTGTGTTGCGTTTCATGTAGATCATCCCTGAGAGAAAGGATAAAGTATTTTGCAAGTTCTTCTATCGCTGATCCTTGGTGAAGGAGAGCAGAAAGACCTTTGTTTTTGAAAAAGGTCTGTATGCAGGGAAGGAAAGGGTGATCATGTGGTGTGTCCACATGATCATCATCAGATCTGGGGTTTATGCTTGTAAACGTTTCTTTGAACATGTCCTTTCACCCTTTGGGTGTTTAATTTCCCCTACTATAAAACATATCTTTCTGTTGACAGGAATGTTGTGAAGCAATTTGCAAAGAGGTTTAAGTTTCTAAGGCCTGGCTTGCACATAATGTTTTCTGCTATGGTCTGTGTTTAGTGCCATGGCCTGTTGCCCATACAGTGAAGAACAATCAGAAATTTCAGAGATATTTCTGAAACTTAGGTTATACCAGCATGATGAAGGGGAAGGCTGAACATCATGTTTTGCCTTGTAGCTGTAGGAAAGCCCAGAACTGGCTTTATCTAGTAGCACCTGGAATTGGTAGCCACAGTGTTGCCTGACTTACACTTTCAAAACTGTTGCATGGTGTAGTTTTCTTGTTCACACTGATCTTCATACTTGTCTTTCTAGGGTAGCACGCATTTTGCTGTTTGTTTATAAAACTTGGCACAATCTCCATGTTTCAGGTAAATCTAACAGAAGCATAAGTGCAAGGGGGATACTGTGCCCTAGCAAAAGCTGTGCTTGAGTTATATTCTGTTTCTTCTTGCTTTAATTCTCCATGGGAGTAATGTATAGATGAAGATAAGACAAACCTCAGAGCTCCAGCAGCTTCCACGATATTGGGCATGTGGGTATTGCTGGTGTTTAGAGTTTCAACTGGGCTATGAGGGGGAGAAAAATAACATCAATGACTTAAAATGATGGACTTTGAGTCCCCTTTACTTTGTTATGTTGAAATGGGGTTTTTAGAAGTAAGCAGTTAGTTTTATCAAATAGGAAATGCCCTAAAGCATTGCTGCATCATAATATGGATCAGACAACTCAAGAGAAAAGGCAGTGTTTGTTTTTTAAAGGGCATGTGATTTAAGGGAGTATAAGAAAAAAAGAATTTATTATGCCTTTGAAAATGTCTCTTCCCCCTACATTGAGAATGTGACCAAAACATTTCTCAGACTTGTATGTTAAAGCTATCTATTTTAAGGCATGATTTTTTTTGATAGCGTGCATATTTGCTTTGAAAATCCAATACCCAAAGACGACTGTAATTTTGTTTTGGATCAATACTTTTTGGGAGTATTGGAGGACAGGCACAGTCTAGAGACTGTTCTGAAGTGATTTAAGCTTGCGTATAAGGAAGATTTTTCAACGCTTAACATTTCTTTTGTGTTAATGGTTTCAGTAGCTCAATATTCAGCATGTTTTTAGTGGCCTGAAATGTAAAAACAGCATTTTCTGCATTTTACACTAAATTTTATACTGAGTAGAAAAGAAAGTCACACACAACTGCAAAGCTGAAATACAAAGTCTGGTTGTTTAGACAAAAAACAAGGTTTTGCCGTTTAGTCCAAGAAAGCTTCAAATGCCAAAATCACAGAATCACAGAATGTCAGGGATTGGAAGGGACCTCAAAAGATCATCTAGTCCAATCCCCCTGCCGGAGCAGGAACACCTAGATGAGGTTACACAGGAACGCGTCATAGAAGGTTCTTTATGTCCTTACTAAGAACTGAAAACTATCATCAAAAATGAATATATTTTTGCACATCTTGCAACAGTGAAATAAATGCAATCATTAAAAACATGTTTACTTAATTTTTTTTTTACAAATTGTGGTGGTTTAAACCCTGCCGGGACCGGGCACCGCGTGGCCGCGGCCCCCCCACCCCCCGGACGGGAACGGGAGAGGTAGCAAAATACAAACCCTGCAGGTTGAGATAAGGAGAATTTAAGACAGCGATGCAAAAGCAACAATCACAACAACAGTAACAGCAACAGGGATAACAATGTACAAAACAAGAGGTATAAAGGTACGGACCGCGTAGATACAGCTACAGACACAGAGCGAGGCAGCCCGGGTGAGACAAAGCCGGGACTGCTCTGCCCGCGCCTTGAGTACCGGACATGACGTCAGCATGGGATCGAATAGCAACTCCTGGTGAAAATTAACCCTATCCTGGCTGAACCAGGACACAAATATAGTTAGTTTCTGAATTCTAAAGAATATTTAGCTGCATGGAATATTTGAATGAGCACTAAAATGCCAATTTTACATGGAATAACATAAAGAAATGAATGACGTATCAAATTAAAATGAAAAAAAAAAGGAAAAGTAGTTTAATAACTCATTAAATATTGGCATTAAAAATAAAATTATTAGGAAAATTCTCCTCAATTTTGAAAGAAAACTAGTTACTTTTCAGTCTAAAACATTTTTACCAGCCAGAGGAAAATGGAAGTTTGTAGTAGGATTCATAATGGATCTGATTGCAATCTTAATGAAAGTATCAGTTCTTAATAATAGTAGAAAAATGATGTTAACGGCTCCATTTGTTAAAAGAAGCCTAATATTAAATAATGGTTACATAATATTGAATAGTCTGTTTAGTATTCATAAAAATTAACATCTTCCTTCTACCCACTGTTTGTAGGAATGTCTGACTGTGTATGTTTTCATTCCTCTACAGCAATTATGGCTAACATAGGGACAAAAATATCAAAGACTAAGGGAAAAAAGCACTCAGCTTAAAATGCTTTCTCTTTTCATTAAATGCCTTTTTTTTCTAAGACCTTAGCCTTTGCCATTGCTTTTGCACAGTGCTTGTATCTCAGCACTATAAACTGCCCATCCCATTGCTGATGACTTTCAAGTGAGAATCACCATCTATATTTTGTGATTTGCTGAGATTTGATGATGACTGATGGTAGCTGCATTGAGGACCTTGTGTTCCCAAACCCTCCTGTTTGTATTGGCTATGGGAGAACAACATATGGTGCCACACCATGAAATTACTGTAGTAAATTAATTTTGTGTAAACTACTCTGACTAGTTTTAGCCTAGCTGTGTTGGTTATTGATAGATGCAAAGGCATGGCAGAATCTGTTCAGGCCCCAAAGTTTGCCTGAAAATGTAATAATGGCTTTAGCAGTTCAGCCTAATTGCTGTGCTTCTACCATTGTGTCACTGGCAACATCCAAACTGGGCAGTGTAGAACTGCTTTGATTGTATATCTACATAAGCTGCAGTGAATTTAGTGTAGACATTTCTGTAATCACTAATTCTTGAGCATATCTGATATTTATACCAAACGGGTTTTTTCCACACACTTTTGAATGGCTCAATAGCTTTTGGGCCATTTACAAAGCATTTAGCTGTGGCAGTGCCTTCCAGACAGCTGGTGGAAATGCAAAATTCAGTGGAGTTTTTACTGTCTTTTCTACATTTTTTTTTTCCTCATTTTGGGCTGTTAAATGTCTGCAAAGTAGATGCATCAATATATCTTCGGGGCCAACGAGATGGAAAGCAGCTTGGCAGAAAAGGATCTGGGGATTTTTATTTACACCAAGCTGAACACAAGCCAACAATGTGCTGGCTCATCTTCTGTGTCAACGAAGGCCAATGGTATCCTGGGCTGCATTATACAAAGTATTGTGAGCAGGTCAAGGGAGATGATCCTTCCTCTGTACTTAGCATTGGTAAGGCCATACCTGAAGTGTTGCATCCAATTCTGGGCTCCTTGGTATAAGAGAGACATGGACATATAAGTCCAACAAAGGGCCACAAGGATGATTAACTCAGTTGGAGCATCTGTGCTATGAGGAAAAGCCGAGAGAGCTGTTCAGCCTATGGAAGAGAAGGCCCAAGGGCAGGGATCTTATCTATATAAAAGTACCTGAAGGGAGAGTACAAGGAAGACAGAGCCAGGCTCTTTTCAGTGATGTCCAGTGACAGGACCGGAGACACTAGAAACTGCCTAAAACATGCAAGGTTCCCTCTGAACACCAGGAGACACTTCTTCACTGTGAGGGTGACCAAGCACTGCCTCAGGTTTCCTACAGAGGTTGTGGAGTCTCCCTCTTTGAAAATACTCAAAAGCTGTCTGGACATGGTGCTGGGCAAGTGACTATAGATATTCCTTCTTGAGTGGGGGGTTTGAACCAGTTGAGCTCCAGAGATGCCTTCCAACCTCAGCCATTCTGTGANTGATCCTTCCTCTGTACTTAGCATTGGTAAGGCCATACCTGAAGTGTTGCATCCAATTCTGGGCTCCTTGGTATAAGAGAGACATGGACATATAAGTCCAACAAAGGGCCACAAGGATGATTAACTCAGTTGGAGCATCTGTGCTATGAGGAAAAGCCGAGAGAGCTGTTCAGCCTATGGAAGAGAAGGCCCAAGGGCAGGGATCTTATCTATATAAAAGTACCTGAAGGGAGAGTACAAGGAAGACAGAGCCAGGCTCTTTTCAGTGATGTCCAGTGACAGGACCGGAGACACTAGAAACTGCCTAAAACATGCAAGGTTCCCTCTGAACACCAGGAGACACTTCTTCACTGTGAGGGTGACCAAGCACTGCCTCAGGTTTCCTACAGAGGTTGTGGAGTCTCCCTCTTTGAAAATACTCAAAAGCTGTCTGGACATGGTGCTGGGCAAGTGACTATAGATATTCCTTCTTGAGTGGGGGGTTTGAACCAGTTGAGCTCCAGAGATGCCTTCCAACCTCAGCCATTCTGTGATTCTGTGGTCTTCCATTTTATTGTCTTTTTACACCACTACAGAAGTTATACCTTCTCCATCTCTTACAGGTAGCAAGAGCGTAAAGGTGTTTCTTTCTGTTATGTTGCAGTGTTGTACAGAGACACCAAGTCGCCTCAGAAAGAGCACAGTGTGCTTTCAGTGATCCATGCTCAGGCAGGGCATCTGTGCTTTGAGTATGGGTTGGATACATATGCTCAGCTGGGCCTGCCAGTTCTCCTTTCCTGTTTCCAAAGTAGCTTGGCTGAGCATTTACTCCCCAGTGCTGTGCATCCCAGGAAGTTTCTTAGTTTGGTTGCAGTCCTGTGACAGCCTGTTTCCTGCTGTGCAGGTCCTAATAAGCTTACCCACATTGGAGATGCTCATGAGCAGACCTTTTGGTGGTCTTTAGAAGCCAGGTCCAGCATGATCTTAGGTAATCAACTCCATCAAGTTCAGTCTGATTTCTGCTGCTAATGAGGTGGCTTTTCTCAATGCTTCAGTCCTTGGAGGGGTTTGTAGCTTGGAATGCCATGGAACTGGGCTGTAACAAAGCTAACGAGTCACATCGTGCAGGACTGGCCAGTGGAGTACAGACACCAATTGGCTATGTGGGAGTCAATATAGTCCTGGCACTCACAGCACTGTCATCATGGGAGAGGTACTTAGTATCCCTTCACTGAGTCCCTGGTGTGTATTATCCATGTTTTTTCCATTATTTTGCATCTCACAGCCTCTCATTCCCTTAAATAGAGAGTTAGCTATATCAGAATGGTGATCTTTTTGTCCTGAGTGAATAAGCATGCCCATATTTTGCAATTCAGCATCTAAGATTACTCATGTTTCTCCCTGAGTGCTAAGGATGACTATTAACAGTGCTGTGAAACTGGAAGGACACGAAATTGCTCTTGATTTTGTGTGAGACCTATTTGCCTCCTGCTAGGAGTTTCACCTGGGGCTTTATACTGTATAATGTCAGCAAATTGAATTGTGAATATAAAATTCCTAGTGCTAAAATGGAAGTCTGTTTGTGGGGGTGTTTCTTGCATAAGTATGAGGCTAAAATGCAAAATTTACATTTAAGGAATACTAGGTGCTATAAAAGGATAAAGTTCTTTCTCAAATTCTTTAAAAAACATACCTTGTGATTTACCAACACCTTTCACTGCAGGGCAGACTTGGTGCATTTGGGATTTTTCATTAGCCACCTTAAGGTAAAATTCTGATGTATCTAACAAGAGAAAAGTAAAGGGCTTCTCAGCAAAGTGCAGTACTAGGGCAAGCATATTTATTGAAACACAACCATATCTCTCTTCTATGCTCTGTTCCAGTAGTGTACTGAAACGGAAAATGTTGTATGTGCTTTATGAATAAGGAGTGTGAGTTGATATTTCTCATAATGTGTTCCACATGAACTTTGAAACCCATATCATTACTGTGCATTTAAGAATATGTAACTTGCTATTGTCTTTTGCTTGTAGGTGTTTTATACCTTCAGTATGGAGATGAAACAAAGCAGTTGAGGATGCCAAATGAGATCACAAGCACAGACACAATTCGTGCCCTTTTTGTAAGTGCCTTCCCCCAGCAGCTGACAATGAAAATGCTGGAATCGCCCAGTGTGGCCATTTACATCAAGGATGAGAGCAGAAACATATACTATGAATTGTGTGATGTGAGGTAAGTAAACATGGAATTACAACTGTTTGGTTTGTGTTGGTTTATTTTGGTTTTTTGTAGTGCACTTACAGAATAAAAAGGAGTGGAGTTGATAAGAATCTGACAGATAGTGGTCTGACACATAAAGGCATGTTCAGTGGTATCTGAGTAATATGGGAGATCTGTTCTGGCACTGCCTTTAGCTGTAGNAGTCCAACAAAGGGCCACAAGGATGATTAACTCAGTTGGAGCATCTGTGCTATGAGGAAAAGCCGAGAGAGCTGTTCAGCCTATGGAAGAGAAGGCCCAAGGGCAGGGATCTTATCTATATAAAAGTACCTGAAGGGAGAGTACAAGGAAGACAGAGCCAGGCTCTTTTCAGTGATGTCCAGTGACAGGACCGGAGACACTAGAAACTGCCTAAAACATGCAAGGTTCCCTCTGAACACCAGGAGACACTTCTTCACTGTGAGGGTGACCAAGCACTGCCTCAGGTTTCCTACAGAGGTTGTGGAGTCTCCCTCTTTGAAAATACTCAAAAGCTGTCTGGACATGGTGCTGGGCAAGTGACTATAGATATTCCTTCTTGAGTGGGGGGTTTGAACCAGTTGAGCTCCAGAGATGCCTTCCAACCTCAGCCATTCTGTGATTCTGTGGTCTTCCATTTTATTGTCTTTTTACACCACTACAGAAGTTATACCTTCTCCATCTCTTACAGGTAGCAAGAGCGTAAAGGTGTTTCTTTCTGTTATGTTGCAGTGTTGTACAGAGACACCAAGTCGCCTCAGAAAGAGCACAGTGTGCTTTCAGTGATCCATGCTCAGGCAGGGCATCTGTGCTTTGAGTATGGGTTGGATACATATGCTCAGCTGGGCCTGCCAGTTCTCCTTTCCTGTTTCCAAAGTAGCTTGGCTGAGCATTTACTCCCCAGTGCTGTGCATCCCAGGAAGTTTCTTAGTTTGGTTGCAGTCCTGTGACAGCCTGTTTCCTGCTGTGCAGGTCCTAATAAGCTTACCCACATTGGAGATGCTCATGAGCAGACCTTTTGGTGGTCTTTAGAAGCCAGGTCCAGCATGATCTTAGGTAATCAACTCCATCAAGTTCAGTCTGATTTCTGCTGCTAATGAGGTGGCTTTTCTCAATGCTTCAGTCCTTGGAGGGGTTTGTAGCTTGGAATGCCATGGAACTGGGCTGTAACAAAGCTAACGAGTCACATCGTGCAGGACTGGCCAGTGGAGTACAGACACCAATTGGCTATGTGGGAGTCAATATAGTCCTGGCACTCACAGCACTGTCATCATGGGAGAGGTACTTAGTATCCCTTCACTGAGTCCCTGGTGTGTATTATCCATGTTTTTTCCATTATTTTGCATCTCACAGCCTCTCATTCCCTTAAATAGAGAGTTAGCTATATCAGAATGGTGATCTTTTTGTCCTGAGTGAATAAGCATGCCCATATTTTGCAATTCAGCATCTAAGATTACTCATGTTTCTCCCTGAGTGCTAAGGATGACTATTAACAGTGCTGTGAAACTGGAAGGACACGAAATTGCTCTTGATTTTGTGTGAGACCTATTTGCCTCCTGCTAGGAGTTTCACCTGGGGCTTTATACTGTATAATGTCAGCAAATTGAATTGTGAATATAAAATTCCTAGTGCTAAAATGGAAGTCTGTTTGTGGGGGTGTTTCTTGGATAAGTATGAGGCTAAAATGCAAAATTTACATTTAAGGAATACTAGGTGCTATAAAAGGATAAAGTTCTTTCTCAAATTCTTTAAAAAACATACCTTGTGATTTACCAACACCTTTCACTGCAGGGCAGACTTGGTGCATTTGGGATTTTTCATTAGCCACCTTAAGGTAAAATTCTGATGTATCTAACAAGAGAAAAGTAAAGGGCTTCTCAGCAAAGTGCAGTACTAGGGCAAGCATATTTATTGAAACACAACCATATCTCTCTTCTATGCTCTGTTCCAGTAGTGTACTGAAACGGAAAATGTTGTATGTGCTTTATGAATAAGGAGTGTGAGTTGATATTTCTCATAATGTGTTCCACATGAACTTTGAAACCCATATCATTACTGTGCATTTAAGAATATGTAACTTGCTATTGTCTTTTGCTTGTAGGTGTTTTATACCTTCAGTATGGAGATGAAACAAAGCAGTTGAGGATGCCAAATGAGATCACAAGCACAGACACAATTCGTGCCCTTTTTGTAAGTGCCTTCCCCCAGCAGCTGACAATGAAAATGCTGGAATCGCCCAGTGTGGCCATTTACATCAAGGATGAGAGCAGAAACATATACTATGAATTGTGTGATGTGAGGTAAGTAAACATGGAATTACAACTGTTTGGTTTGTGTTGGTTTATTTTGGTTTTTTGTAGTGCACTTACAGAATAAAAAGGAGTGGAGTTGATAAGAATCTGACAGATAGTGGTCTGACACATAAAGGCATGTTCAGTGGTATCTGAGTAATATGGGAGATCTGTTCTGGCACTGCCTTTAGCTGTAGGTGCAATATTTGTTGCAGAAGACATTGATAAATGGTGTACCTTGTTCAAATATTCATATAATACTCACAAGTTCACATAATTAATATTTTATCAAATTTTAAGTGAGATGAGTATTTAAAATACAGAACACAAAATAAATATTTACAGAAAAATTGGGCTTTTTCTTTGCTGGTAGCACAAAGCCTGATCCTCGTGAGCCTGAAGTTACAAATAAAAATGTCACCAATGTCCTCACAACAGTGCCAATTATGCATCATCTAACACTGCCAAACATCTGTGACACTGGTGATCGCTTCCACAGCAGCCCCACCACCTTCGTGTTTTATGTCAGGGTACAGCAACTAATGCAGTCACTTCCTTCTCTAATTCTTGATCAAGAAATTATCTGACTAACATCTGGGTGCACCTTTCTATGCTGCTTAATTAAGCATGTTCCTTGAGTCCTCATATCTGTGCTCTTCGAGCATAAGGAGCTAGTTCTCGGGGTCCCTAGAAAGTCCCAAGTCATGCAGCAATGAAGCTCTCGGGCACACATCAGACACTGTAAAACTGTGCTAGGAAATACAGTGAGCCTTTGTGCCATCCTTTTCGTAAGAAGTTACCTAATGAAAAGAATGGACAGAGGAGCATAAGAAGATGAAGGAGGGAGCAGAAAAGCTATTTCCTNCACAGTAAAAGTAGGAAAGTGGGAAACTAAGAGAAGTGTACTGTCCACTGCTGCCTTGTTTGTCTTGGAGGTCCTGTGGCTCAGGTGCTTCTCCTTATCATGTTGTAGTTAAAGAGCAAGTTGGAGATTTTCTAGCCATGCCACTTCCAATTCCCCTATTCCTCTTCTTAGTCTTTGAACAACACTGCACTCCATTTTCTCACCTCTGTCTTGCTCTCCTCAGGCTTTCTATCCAGTGTCTCATCTCTTGAATTTCAGTTTCTGTTTTTTAATCTTCCTCACTTTGCAGAGTCCCACACCCCTGTTTGGCCACTGTAATACCTATGTTAAGACCCATCTGCCATCTGATTTTTTTGCATCATCATCCTTCATCATGTACTCAAGTTTCTTACACATCAAACAGTCTATTCACAAGATCAAATGAACTGATTAAATCAAGATAGGGGTTACTATGTGTCTGTTGCTAAGTGCATTATTGCCAACCGTCATCTCACCCATCAACTCCTTTCTCACTTTATCCCTCCATCTCCCCTTGAGTTTCAGACTAAGAGTTTATGTCTTCATCTCCTCCCTGCCTCCAAGAATGTAGTTGTTTATCTTAATACCACTCCACCTTTTTTTCCCCTCGTTCCCATTGCAGGCGTCACGCTGCCAAACTCAGGCCTGGCTCAATCCCAACACCTGCTTCCTCTGTTCCTATGCCTGTATTGTAGAACATTTGGAGAGGAAATCTCACGACCCAGCTGACTTCCTCCATAACAAAATTTCCTCCTTCAGTTCTGCCACCCTACTCACTAAGGAAACCTCAGTTTAATGGAGTCCAAAACATGCACTACCAGCTGCATTTTCGTCACCTTTAAGTAATTTCCACAATTTCTCCATTTCTGTTCCTTACTCCTCACAAGATCTTGCCAGTGTCTCCCATCAGAGAACAGAGGACATGAAGTATCATTTTTCTCTCCTTAGCTTGCCATGTCTTCAATTCTTTCTTGTCTTAAACACAGATGTTTCAGTCAACTCTTTAAGCTCTCAGCCTCCCTCAGAAGCTGTCTCATGTTCCTCTGTGCTTCACATCTCTTGCTTTGTCTTTTTATTAACTTACTGCTCTATTAAAATGCTTACTCTTACATTGTAAACATGCTTCTGTGCCTCCCAGAAAAACTGTCCTGGAACACAACATAAATTTCCACTTCCCACCCCATCACCTTTTTCTCTTGCACTAGGCAGTCACTACAACTGTTGGCTGGAGTTTTACTCTTCTAATTCTGTCCTATACCCATTTCCAACCTGTCTGGGGTTTTATTCTTCTCTTTATTATTCTTCTCTTTTTATTCTTCTTTTATTCCAACTTCTCTTTTGTTCCTTACTGTTCCATTGTAATCATCAAATTTGCCGAATGAACTGCTTTTGTGAACACCCTTTTCTCTCAGATGTCTCATGTACTTTTAAAGTTTTCTTCTTGAAACTTCATCTCTCTTTGTTTCAATGGCTATTCTTTCCTGATCTCTTCCTGTCTCTCTCCTCTCCTTTTAGGTATCATTTGAGAGGTCTTCTTGTAAAATACTGATTTTGTGTTGTGTTTTTTCAGGTCTTGGGCCATGGTCCTTTTCCTTTGTTTGTACCTGTCTCCGTCATTGTCTCATGGACCATTAGTTTCAGGCTAGCTTATGTACTCCTTCATTAGGCCA